>KZ451953.1:4956-99642 GCA_002786265.1 Apostasia shenzhenica
GGATGATCTAAATAGAATTCGACAAACTAACAATACGAGTTTGACCATACCAGCCTTATGTACTATCAATTTATTTATGTACTCATTGCATCTAAGTTATTTTTGTACATATTTTGGGCCGCTTAGTTTTCTTCTAGAAAACTTTCATGCTATCTTGGTATGAATCTTAAATGACATTGGTATACATGTCGAGATTGCAGGGAGATTTACTTTGAGCTAACAGTTCACGTAGGGAGTAGACTTGCCTGTGCTGGGAGAGCGTGACTTTGAAGAGAGAGAATGGTTGCTATGTGTTTTACAAGTACTCTCTGCCACTGCCCTCATCTCCTTCCATGAAAGCATATCCCTTCTCAAGTCTTTCCCTCCCTCTACTTCATTGACTCTCTTCTTTCAAATTAGCAAGTTGGGTAGTCATATGTCCTTCTAAGGCAACCCATCACCTCCATAGAGCATCAATCTAAGTGAGAAGCAAGAGGCCTAGCGTGCTTGAGCGAGAGTAGTACTAGGATGGTGACCTACTCGGAAGTTTTGTGTTGCATTCTTTTTTTGAAAAAAAAAATCACGTGAGTTAAGCGTGCTGCTTGTATAGGAGCGGCGAGGGTGGGCGACGAGCTGGGAAGCCGTCGCGTACGGGGTGGTTTCAAAAAAATCATTTAGAAAAGAAATAATTTTTATTTCGGGGCTTGAAATTCCGTCCGAGAATAGAAAGCCAAAATCAGCGTCAACATCCTGGATGATCTAAATAGAATTCGACAAACTAACAATACGAGTTTGACCATACCAGCCTTATGTACTATCAATTTATTTATGTACTCATTGCATCTAAGTTATTTTTGTACATATTTTTGGGCCGGTTAGTTTTCTTTCTAGAAAACTTTCGTGCTATCTTGGTATGAATCTTAAATGACATTGGTATACTTGTCGAGATTGCAGGGAGATTTACTTTGAGCTAACAGTTCACGAGGAGTAGACTTGGCTGTGCTGGAGAGCGTGACTTTGAAGAGGGAGAATGGTTGCTATTGTTTTAACAAGTACTCTCTGCCACTGCCCTCATCTCCTTCCATGAAAGCATATCCTTCTCAAGTCTTTCCTCCCTCTACTTCATTGACTCTCTTCTTCAAATTAGCAAGTTGGGTAGTCATATGTCCTTCTAAGGCAACCCATCCTCCATAGGAGCATCAATCTAAGTGAGAAGCAAGAGGCCTAAGCGTGCTTGAGCGGAGTAGTCTAGGATGGGTGACCTACTCGGAGATTTTGTGTGTTGCATTCTTTTTTTGAAAAAAAAAATCACGTGAGTTAAGCGTGCTTGTATAGGAGCGGCGAGGGGTGGGCGACGAGCTGGGAAGCCGTCGCGTTGCGCTGGTTTTCAAAAAAATCATTTAGAAAGAAATAATTTTTATTTCGGGGCTTGAATTCCGTCCAGAGAATAGAAAGCCAAAATCAGGCGTCAACATCCTGGATGATCTAAATAGAATTCGACAAACTAACAATACGGAGTTTGTACCATACCAGCCTTATGTACTATCAATTTATTTATGTACTCATTGCATCTAAGTTATTTTTGTACATATTTTGGGCCGCTTAGTTTTCTTCTAGAAAACTTTCGTGCTATCTTGGTATGAATCTTAAATGACATTGGTATACATTGTCGAGATTGCAGGGAGATTTACTTTGAGCTAACAAGTTCACGAGGGAGTAGACTTGCTGTGCTGGAGAGCGTGACTTTGAAGAGGAGAATGGTTGCTATTGTTTTAACAAGTAACTCTCTGCCACTGCCCTCATCTCCTTCCATGAAAGCATATCCCTCTCAAGTCTTTCCTCCCTCTACTTCATTGACTCTCTTCTTCAAATTAGCAAGTTGGGTAGTCATATGTCCTTCTAAGGCAACCCATCACCTCCATAGGAGCATCAATCTAAGTGAGAAGCAAGAGGCCTAAGCGTGCTTGAGCGAGAGTAGTACTAGGATGGGTGACCTACTCGGAAGTTTTGTGTTGCATTCTTTTTTTGAAAAAAAAAATCACGTGAGTTAAGCGTGCTTGTATAGGAGCGGCGGGGCTGTGGGCGACGGGCCTGGGAAGCCGTCGCGTTGCGCTGGTTTTCAAAAAAAAATCATTTAGAAAGAAATAATTTTTATTTCGGGCTTGAATTCCGGTCCAGAGAATAGAAAGCGCTAAAAATCAGGCGTCACAACATCCCGGATGATCTAAATAGAATTCGACAAACTAACAATACGAGTTTGACCATACCAGCCTTATGTACTATCAATTTATTTATGTACTCATTGCATCTAAGTTATTTTTGTACATATTTTGGGCCGCTTAGTTTTCTTCTAGAAAACTTTCATGCTATCTTGGTATGAATCTTAAATGACATTGGTATACATGTCGAGATTGCAGGGAGATTTACTTTGAGCTAGCAGTTCACGAGGGAGTAGACTTGTTGTGCTGGAGAGCGTGACTTTGAAGAGGAGAATGGTTGCTATTGTTTTACAAGTACTCTCTGCAGCCACTGCCCTCATCTCCTTCTATGAAAGCATATCCCTCTCAAGTCTTTCCTCCCTCTACTTCATTGACTCTCTTCTTCAAATTAGCAAGTTGGGTAGTCATATGTCCTTCTAAGGCAACCCATCACCTCCATAGGAGCATCAATCTAAGTGAGAAGCAAGAGGCCTAAGCATCTATTGCCCCCCCCCCCCAAATTGCTTGATTATCGTGATAAACGTAAGCGATGGCTTATCGAGTTTTTAACTAACAAATGAGTGTTGAGGATAGAGTAGAAGCAATCAAGTGTGGTTTGCGGATACAAGATAGATACATTTGACATACATTTGTCGCTTCTATAAAATATATGCATTAATTAAGAAATAAATTAAATAAATATGAAATTTTTTTAATTGATCATGGCCAAAATGAGAAATTATTTGGTAAGAACATCTTAACACGTAATGGGATGCCTAGTATTCAATGGAGGGGCGGAATGGGTGGGGCTCACCTTGCTTCTTTGATATTTCTTATCATTTGTGCTTTGTATGTCATACAAAGCATTTAGGGGGCGTTTGGTTCGTTGTTATCTTGGTGTTATGTTATGTAATTTAGATGTCATGACATCTAGATGTCATCTTTTGACTAATAATTTTATAATCTAATAGAAGATTATTTGTAGATATCATTAAACCAAACAATTGCCTTTTTTAGATAACATAACATAACATCAAGATAACATTGAACCAAACGCTCCCTTAATTTCTGCTCCTTATAGCATATATGAAGTATAAAAGATATTTTGATGAAAAGTAAAATACATATTTTATACTTCATATGTATCATATATATGTCATATAGAGCATAAATTAGATATTTTGTATAACATACAAAGTATAAATAGCAAAAAATATTATTTCTCACAATGTGAGTAAAGCGGGACCCAGCCGCCTTGTGTTGCCCTTACATTTAGTGCCAGACCCATGTATTAGAATATCCAATAACAACTAAGTCTTTATCTCACTAAATAGGATCGACAATATAAATCATTTTTTTTAATTGCACTTTATCAAATGATAAATTTTTATTTAACTCTAATTATATAAGATCATTTATTATAATTTTTTATCATATCTTTTCTAGTCCTTCTCTTTTTTTTATATAGGCAAGATCTAATAATCTAATTTTTTTTATTGAAACTTCTATCGACTTACGATTTATATGTCCAAGTCATCTAAACCGACTCTCTTTGAATTTATCTTTAATTAAATTTACTCTAATTTTTTCATAGATATACTCATTTTGCATCTTGTCCTTTCGGTATACTCACTTATTTATCTTGCATTCTCATTTCTGTGACACTTATTTTATAGTATATTTTATTTTATAAGCAAGCATTCGACATCATATAATATTGTTGATCTTACAATTATTCTATAAAATTTAATTTTTAGTCTAAGTATAATTTTTCTATCACATAATATAGTAGATGCATTTCTCTATTTTATTAATCCTGTTTAGATCCTACTAATAATATTATTATTTATTTCACTATTATTTTATATGATATAAGGTATCTAAAGTACTCAATTCTCCTGATAATTTGATTATCAATTGTCGCATTGTCAATACGAATATTTTTTTTTAACTAAATGTTTATTTTATATATTCAATTTTGATTCAGTAAGACGAAACTTTCAGACGCTAAAGCATTTTTTGTCATTGGCAGGTCCTAAATCCCGTATGAAAAGTGCGTCATTGCTAGATTTTAAGTTCCAGATAAAAAATATAAAATATTGCATTAAGCATATAACAGTAAATATAAAATTTATCAAACAAAAGTAATATTAATTAAAATATCAATACATACAAATTTCTTTCGTGGCTTTCGATTCAAAGTGCCATCAAAAGCAAAAATTCTTGGGTTCGGATGGCGCACATTCGGACCCCCAATCAGAGAGTGCCACGTGTGTTCGGACCCACCTGTATGACACATGTGGTGCTCTCTGATTGGGGTCCGAATATGTGCCATCCGAACCTAAAAAATTCTCCATCAAAAGAGAGCATGCCAATCTATCTTCACTCCCCCTAGGAAAACTTCGCATTTTCATTGGTCAAAAAAAAATGGAATGGCGCCTTTAACGCGCCTCGAATTTTTTTTTTTTTTTTTTTGACTCGAAATTCACCAAGCTTTTTGTGGTAAATGAAAGCCACGTCTGCCCTTTTCGATCGTTGATCCGAGTCCTCGGGCGCGCCGGCGACCCACGTGCAGATCGACGATCGATCGGCGGCCAACAAGCCACTGGAATCGCCACGCGTCGCGGTGGCAGCCACCGAGCCGTCGCCTTTCGTCGGATAGGAGACGGGGCGAGGGCGGTGTCCATTCTTGGAGCTGTTCCCCATTTTCTCGGTCGCCCTTCTTTTTCTTTCCAGCGCAGAAAGAAAAAAAAAAAAAAACAAGAAATAGTTTTCCTACCGCCACACTCGCCTTCTTCCCACTTGCTTCCATTGGATCATCGTCTAGTCTTCTTTTCTTCGCCATTCACCCGAGGTAATCATCGAACTCCTTAGATTCGTTTCGTGCCTTTTGATGCGATCGAGTCCTCAGTTATGCTAGGGTTTTCCGGATGGTTCTTTGCAGCGGGTTTTTTGTTGGGAATGTTCCAGGGATTTGGTTCTGAATAGCATTGCCTGTGCTGGAATTTTGTGTAGGCAAGGGTTTCTTTTTGGTGTTCTGTTGCGCAGCTGAGGGTTTAGTTCTCATGAGAAGTATTGGGGGGATGCTGAAATCGGTCTGCGCGGAGGAGAGCGTTCAGGGCTGGAAAGAATCATTTTGCAGAGGGATCAAAGTTAGAACGCGTGACAAACCTGTGTCCGGTTCTTTGCAGATCTGATTTCGGAGAGGGGGCAGGAAATTGGAGAAAGACAAACCGGTGGGTGGATTGTATTTTGAGCAGGATGACTAGAATCTTGGTTCAACGGGGCTCAGGGAGTTCTACCTCAAATCAAAATCGCACATCTTCAAGCTCTGCGCCACCACCTTCTGGGCCTCCTGCTTCATCAACCTCGAAGGAGGAGGAACAAGAGAAAGAACATTTTCATGACCGTGGTGGGCATTCCATGGGTATTGAGGACAGAATGAAAGGGATTGATGAGCATTCACCTGAGAATTCTCTGGATGGTAAGATTGTAGCGGGAGCCCCAGATAACGCTGATAAGGACAAACTCAGTGTTGACGAAGTCAGTGATTCTGCTGTTCGGGTTAGTTGTTCTGGTGGGCTTCAGCTATCTGGGAAATTGCAACATGATGAGTCTACTTTGGGTGTTGCTTCATCTCAGGGAGCAAGAAGTGGCTCTAATCCACCTCCTCCTCCTGCCCCTCCTCCAAAGCCGTTGTCACCAAATGCTAACTCAAGAAGATCAGGATTTGGGTGTTCTAATCCTGTCAGAATTGGTTCTAGAAGACAAGTCCCATGGCAAGTGGTTTCCACCAGGTCATCACCTTCAGGTTCCAGGCCTTCTTCTCCCAGATCATATGCTGATGGCGAAGGGTACAACAGTGCAGATGAACAGGGCCCTTGTTTTGTATCATCTTTTGGTGATGTGGTATGACCTGCTAATTTCTGGTTCACTTATCTAACTGCATCATTTTCCAAAAATAAGAGTTTTCACTTTCAAAAAAAAAAACAGTTTTTACACATTCAAAACTATCTTTATTTCATGGCAGTACTGGCCATGATTTTCACACTACAGTTTAGAAGTAGAAATTTAACGATAGTGGATTGAAGTAAAATATGTATATTTCAAGAGAATATATACCATTTGTTGTTTGTTAAGGTGCTGATGACAAGAAAAATGTAAAATTCAGGAAAGAGAGCGAATGTTTGAAATTGAAATAAGGCGAGTAAAGGGCTTAGAAGTTAAGAAGATGTTGGAAGATGGTAATTGCCTTTTCCGAGCAGTTGCAGATCAAGTTTATGGTGATCCTGAAGCATATGATTTGGCAAGGCAGATGTGCATTGATTACATGGTACGTGGCTATGTGTTGTCCTCCTTTTTGTGATATTGACTGTTCAGGGTAAGCATTTTTATGTGCTCAAACTTGTAACTATTAGACATTTGGGTTTAGTAAAATTACTTAGGACCTTGTAATTGTTACCTAATTACTATGAAATTTTCAGAACTTTTCTTCAAGCTACAGAATATATATCATATAAACTCAACTTATTATAAATATAATTCACTTTAAGACCTCTCAATGACTTTGTCAATAAATCAGCTAACTTGACAATCTTCTTGGATTGTGCTTTTCTCTAACAAAGTAACAATCAATTTTAATGTGTTTTATCTTTTCATGAAATATTAGGTTGGATGCAATATGCATGGTTGGTTGATTATCACAATATAACTGCATAAGTTTTGAGTGAGCCCCAACTCCTTCATTAGTTGTTTGAAGGAGTTGGGTCATTGTTCTATCTTCTTCCTCAGTACTAAACTGGGCAACAATATTTACTTCATACTCTTCCTAGAGATTAACCCATTTTCTTATGAACTATACTAACCCAATCTTGGTATAAAAAATTTGTCACACAATGACCCCTATCACTTCTAGATGACCCCAATCTTGGTATAAAAAAATTTTCCCTAACGCACCTGTAAGGTAATGTAGTTTTTTCATGGCTACATCCCATTGAGTAGTGTGGAGAGACTGTTGGAACTGATTGACTACACTAACTGTAAATGATTTGTCCGATCTAGTTATATTGAGGTTGTTCAACTTTTTTACTAGCCTATGGTATTAACTAGGATCTAGAATAAGCTCCTCTTATTTTAGTACAATCTTTACATTTTAATTCATGGGAGGAGTGTCAATTAGTTTGCACCCTAACATATCGGCCTCCTCTAACGTAGACCTTTCTCTGGGAAATGAAGATATCTCCCCTTGACTTTGCTACTTCAATGCTTAAGAAGTACCTTAACTATCCCAGTTCCTTGGTTTGGAATTTTTGATGTAGATGTTCCTTCAACCTATATATATCCCCTCAATATTATCAATCATGAGTATTATATCAACATATACAATCAACAAGATTTGTTTCATAGTCTTTGAGGTCATATAAAATATGAAGTGATCTAACCCACTTCGAGTCATGCAAACTCTAGTAAAGCATTTCAGAACTTCCTTAACCATACCTTGGAGACTTTCAATTCATACAGAGATTTCTTCAATTTGTAGACCAATCCTGACTCCTCCTAAGCAACAAACTAGAGGTTGCTCCATGTATATTTCTTTTTCAAACCCCATGTAGAAAAGTATTCTTGATGTTTAATTAGTGGTGGCACTAGCAAGATATTGGAGTTAGCGTCAAGAATAAGCAAACTAATGCAATCTTGGCAACTTGAGAGAAAGTATTCACATAATCAACTTTGAATATTCATGTGTACCCTTTAGCCACCAGCTAGCTTTGAGACGATCAGTAGTGCCATTAGGGGAGTATTTTACTATGTATACCCATTGACATTAGACTGTTGAGTTTTCTGGAGGGAGCTGAACCAAATCCCGTGTACCATTGGAATCCAATGCTGACATCTCCTTAATCATGTT
Source organism: Apostasia shenzhenica (assembly GCA_002786265.1). Lineage (NCBI taxonomy): Eukaryota > Viridiplantae > Streptophyta > Magnoliopsida > Asparagales > Orchidaceae > Apostasia > Apostasia shenzhenica. Next base: position 13,042 of record KZ451953.1, read on the forward strand.
TGTCTCTTATCTAGAATGTGAAAGATCCTATATAACTGTCTTAGGAATAGACACTGAAGAAAGAAAAGATACAAAGACAAAATAATCTTAGGATAAAGAATCATAAGAAACAAAATAAGAATTAGTGTAAGATGTATACTGGTGGCACACCTGTGATAGTCGATAAGGTCGGGTACACTATCGAAGGGTAGGAAGTCAAGCTAAGTGGATAGATTTAAGATGGGATGCGTGACCGGCATGGCAGCGGAATCCAAAGGCTCATTTATGGCTGTCACTAATCATGGTCGTTGACTATGTACTTCTAGTGGCTTTGAAGTATAAATAGTAGTCTGTAATTGGTTCTGAAGTTGTTGAAAAGATGGGAACAGATATGGGCTTAGGAATATGTGTACTTTAAGGGCAAACTCTGAAATAGTAGATCCAATAGTAAAGAATGGAGTGGACTGAAAAACATTAATAACCTATTTAGCAAAGGAACTATTTTGGTCATGCCATCAAAATTGTGAGCTTATCTTGAAATATTTATGCAATGAAAAATAAAGCTAATTATATTATAAATTGTATATTTTTGAAAAAAAAATGTACGATGTGAAATAAAGTTGTTTGATGTATTAAAAATGATATAGGATGCGAAATAAAATAGATTTTTTTATATTAGAAGTTGTGTAAGAGTGATAAAAATTAATTTGATATTATTTTTTATTTTTATAATGAATGAATCATTTTGATATTCAACATGACCAAAATAGTATATGAACCAAACAGGCCCAAATATCTATTTTTTGTTTAATAATCCTACTTTGTTGAGTATAAAAGTATGAAGACTGATGCAATAATACTTTGACAAGACATAAGATTAAAAAGCACTGAAGTATTATTTCACATTATCACCATGTAAGATATGAATAGGAACACCAAATTGTTTTAATCTCAGTACAAAATGAGGTAAAGATGAAAAAAAGTTTAGATCTATCTCTCATTAGATAAAATTGTGCTACTCTGACGTAGTCATCAATAAAGGTACGAAATAACTTGAATCAAGCTTGGAGTCTTCATGAACGTCTGAATGAACTAAAGAATATGGTGCAAAAGCATGCTTCCTAAAGAACCCAAACATCTGAATGAATAAGAGAATGCGTCCTGATATGACTAGGTAATGAAGTATGAAAGTGTTTCCCTCTCAAGGTTTTTGATAATAGATAAACTAGGAACTATCTTTTGTAAACTCTGCAAGCCAAAGTGTTCCAGACTGCTGTGCCCTTGCAGTGGAGATGCGTTTATTACGAATGCCAAAGGAATCACTATTAAGTTATACCAAACACTTTCTTATCTTCGAATCTTAAGTACAAACAGAATCAGATGAAAAGGTTAGTGAACAATTAAGTCTTTTGATAATTGCTAGACTTAAAGGGAACTTAAGGAGATTAAGAACATAAAATAAAGGTAATGGAGTACGAGAAACGTTTACCACATCCTCTATTGCTGCAACTTTGCACTACTTGATCAATCATCTTATATGAATGAGAGAAGATCTGAGCTATTGTTAGGGAAGAAATAATGCAAAAAGGCACCAGCAGGGGAGTAGCAACTCGTGTGTTCCAATCACCTTCGAAATAAGTGTTCGATTGTTCGCCACAAGAAGCTTCTCTAGGCAGGCTATGAGTTGCAAGAAGTATGGCTCGAGGAAAAAGGTGTCGAATGAGGTTGTGTCAAGCATTAATCCTCGTGCAAGTTGGCGGGGCAATGCAGGACAAGATCGTGCATGGCACCGGCGGGCTAAGCAGGCGAAGTCATGCAAGGCGGCTAGGCCTCACAAAGTCACGCAAGCAGGCGACGCAAGTTACACAAAACCATGCTAGCACATGAAGCCACCCGACCTGGCTGCATAGGGTTGAGCAGTGGGCTTGCAACTCTGCGCACGGAGATGGGTGCAGCTTGGATGTTCATAGACATAACACCATGGAAGAAGGCGAGCTTGCAGCATCGCAAACCGTGGAAGTGATAGGAGAAGCGCACAAGTCCTAATCAGGCTCTGGCTCTGATACCGTGTAAAAGAGGGAAAATTTCAATCCTTTAGTGGCCCTCACTACTTGTTTTGTTTGTATTAGAGACATTGGGTTCAAGTACATTTACATAAAGGACCTTGTAATTATTACCTAGTTACTATGAAATCCTCAACAAAACTCAGTTGCAAAACTAGAGATAATTCTTGTTTAAACTTCACAAAATTACAAGAATTGTTAATTTTATCCACTTTTAATTTCACATATAAAGTTCAGGTAATGAGACAAGAGGCACAATCCAGCTCTACCATTGGCATTGACTAGTCTATACCAAATAGTTCCCCTTGCTTCACTTGAGTTAATGGGTTGGATGAGGGTTTTCAACATTCACGTTTCTTGGATTTGGCCTGCTTGTTGGGTGGCCTGTATTTAAGAAGGCTATTGATCCATTTAGTGCTTAGTTGGTAAGGTTTTAATTGAAAACTGGGAATAACTTGCGAAGAGGGGGATGAAGAAGATGCAACAATAGTGAGTTTCAGGAGTAGCAAGAATGTGATGATGTTTGTGCATCGATAGAGAACGATTGGTTAATTAATTATGTGCTGGAGTTGGGCAGATGACAAATGTCGACTCAGTTCAATCTGTCTTATAGCTAGGCTGTGTGTTCTCATTTCTTGCATCAATACTCTTTTTTTTATGTTAAAAAGTGCACTCTTTTGAGTCTAGTGATTTAATAGTTCATAGATATTGTTAAAAATGATGCAATTATTTCAAAAATAAAGATGCAATTAAGCTTGTGTGGTTATTCAGAATATATGCAGAAATAATCTTCTTCTTTTACAGGAACGGGAGAGGGATCATTTTTCTCAGTTTGTAACTGAAGGCTTCACATCATATTGCAAGAGGAAAAGGCGAGACAAGGTGTATACTTCCTTCTTCCCTATTGTTTTTTGAAAGCATTCTTCCCTATTGTTTAAATGCTATAGTGGATACGAAAACTCTATCGTGGTGTTCTGGACTTATCATCTCAATAGCTAATTGCATATTGTGCTTGAACTCAACAAAACAAGGGAGAAATGCAGAGGCCTGAGTTCCCCATTTGCTTCATGTTATGATCTCATCTGTGCAGTAATATTAATCAATGATGAGATACCTCGGATATTTATCACCATATTTGTTTCCTCCCTCCCTCCCTCCCTCCCTCCCATAATTTATTACCATCCTTTGAGCTCTCCTCTAATCATCTGTAACCAGAAAAGGATGCCTTGGTTTTTGAAAGCAGAAAGGATGCCTTGGTTCATGAAAGAAGAATAGCATCCAAGTTACACGCGGGCTAAATTGTTGGAAGTGGTTTTTCATATAGGATTCTATCCAGCTGCTCTCTTTACTACCACACGCTAGCCTTATTTTCAACTAGCATAAGAAGCCTTATTTTAATCTGTTTAATGATTCCATGATACAGGTTTATGGAAATAATTTGGAAATCCAGGCCTTCTCGGAGATGTACAATCGTCCTATTCATATATATTGCTATAGCACGGGTATTTTTTTATTTATTTTACCTGCTGTCAATTTGATTGCTACCATATAAATATAATATTAAGTGACTTTTCTTGTTCCCCTTGTTCAGAACCTATCAACATTTTTCATGGAGGCTATACCACGGACATTCCGCCAATAAGGTTAAGTTACCATCATGGTAATCATTATAATTCACTTGTTGATCCTCGCCGATTAACAGTTGGTGCTGGCCTTGGAATTGGCAGCCTGCACGGGGTGAGTCTTTGGAATTGTTTATTGTATTTTCTTGAAAGATGTGGATTTGGTGTTTCATGCTGCTTTGCCTCTATTACGTGTCTTTTGTTTTTGTTTTTGTTTTTTATTTCTCCTTGCCCATGTAGTTGGCAAAATAATTAGAAAGTTTCCAACCATTTAAACATTTTTTTTGTTTCTCTGCTATGGTGGCTTGTTACATTGATCTGCGACCCTTCTCATTTTTTTGAAGATGACCCTTCTCATTTTTGCTATCCTAAAAGATGCAATATCTTTTATGAATTGCTTCTGATATCAGTTTGTTGGCCATTTTACGTCAAGATAGCTTCATCTATATTTCTCCCTGTTCAGGCAAATGTTGATAAGGACAAGGTAAAGGCTGCTATCAAGGCTCAACAAGATCAGCAGATTGACAATGTATGTGCAAATATCTTTTCTATTACGCATGGATACAATAGCCATGGCTGCAGGTTATGTTATAAAAGCTAATACTGGTCAAAACTCCTGACAACAATAGTGGTAACATGACAAACAAACTGCTCTCGAGAATCTTGTGCTTGTTTGGGAGAGCATCATAAATTATTGAAACAGCTTGCCAGGCATAAATGATATCAGAGAAATTTTGCACTGTTCATTCGTGTTAATGGGTGGCTGATTTTCCAAATTAAGACCTAATGTACATATAATTCTGAAGATTATGTGGATTTGAATCAAAAGATTGATAACCAGAAATGATATTAGCTAATTCATGTAATCCTAGCCTTAAACAATGGGTACTAGGTGTTAAGTCCGTCGACCCATGCAGTGTGGTAGCTAATTATGATATTGGATTACCAGTACAAGTGAGGAACCTATTGAAATGTGGAGACAAAACATTCCTAGGAGTAATAGTGACACTTATGGATTTGGTACATTAATTTATCTCTAGCATGTATATTTGGCTGAGTGGCTCCATGAGTAGCACATTATAGAGCAGCGCCTAACATTCCAGCAGTTCTCATCATATGAAATGAATTTAACATCCAATTATGAAACCCTATTTTGTTTTCAACCAATATATCTACTCAGCAAATAAATGAGAGATCTATCAATATCTATGGTCTTGAACCATGAATAGGGATTTTTTATTAGAATTTTGATGCTAGAAGAAAGAATTCATTTTATGGTGGTCTCCCCTCCTATCTTGTGTTTATGAACATCTAGTTAATGATGAAATAAAGATCTAAGTAGATTCATATGAATCCTTGTAGTGATAATTAATCATACATGGACAGGCACTTTTAGCTGAAGGGCGTTTTTACTCGGACTTGGAGCTAACGGAGAAGGAAATCGAACGCATGGTCTTGGAGGCCTCGCGAGCTGAATATCTTGATGATGACATGTTGAAGCAGCAAGCATACTCTAGAGAAACTTCATCATCAGGCGCTGAGCCATCATCTTCTAGCACAAGTAAGTTCAACTAGCCCCGCTATTAGAACAATCAAGTTTTTTATTGTGATTTTATTTGTGGACATCACAATTTTCCCCCCTTACCTCACTTGAAAATTATGATGATAGTATGGTTCAAACTTAAAAACCCCCGGTACTTAGACAAGCTTCTTCCTTGAGCTAGGAGAACATCACTATCGAGTTTTTAATACTAAAGTTTCTTTTAATCAGCTTACCTCTTTTTTTCTTCATGTTTCTTCTTATTTATGGACTTCTTGCTTTCTTACTTTCCAAGGTCTACTTTATTAATTGTGATAAAACATCTTTTTAGTTTCACTGTCTTAACAATGATTAAAAATGAAAAAATGATAACTATATTAGTATATTTACATATTATACGTTATATAACAACAATTCAATGTATAATATTGACAAATAGGAATAGGGAGGAGGGGTTTTATTTTCTTTTTTTTTTTTGGTAACATTCTAGTTTGTGAAATTTTATATACTGAACAGAAAAATGACGGTGAGTCAAAATGGAGTTCAACTTGGACAATTTACAAATATAGCTCAGAAATCCATGATCGTGCATTCTAAGCTATTAATGCGACTATTCTAGATGCATTTGGTTATCATCTAGGACTCTAGATCGATAGTTTACTCATTATAAATCTAATAGCATTGCCTTTATTGTTTGATCAAAAATGACCAATGACGTGCCCTAGTGTGAAAGTGCTTGCAGAATGCAAATCAGTCATGTAATATTGATGTGCAATTTTTAGGTGAATCCCAACCATTGCCTTGGTTAATATCTAAATCTTTGGCAGAATACATGAAACTAACACCTTCCATGGTGTTCATGCTCAAATATCTGTCGTGTGATTTTTATATCAGATTGCTACAATAGAGTAAAATTAAAAATTGGCCTAAAAAATTTTTTCCTTGGGAGAATTGCTCTGCACATGCACAAAGTATATATTCAATTTTACCGTAGCTTTTAGCTTTGGAGAAAGTGGGCTTCAAATCTTATATTAAACCATATAGGTCGGGCAACGTAAAGTAATGCAAGGACCGGTTGAAGAAAATGTCTAGGGTAAATTGTTTATAGGTCTCTGAGATCTTAATATTTTTGCATGTTCTGTGAATTTTGAATTGTTGTTTTTAAAAGTCCCTGAGGCTACCTTTTGCTGCCATATGGCCCTTCTATCACTTACGACTTTAAAATTATTTTACCCTCAAATTAATTTGTATTGGTCTATGATGCTTTTAGTGTCAGATCTAACCAAATAAACTTATAAAACATTGATATGGCTATTTAGTTATGTGGCGAGAGTGGAAAGCCTTTTTCGTCACAAAGTTTATGAGTTTTTGACAATTTGGACCAAGGGGGGGATCATATGGCAACAAGACTCAAGTGCAACTATCCAAAATTTGTAGACCAATGTACTAAAATCCTAATAAGTCTTTAAGAACTTACAAGCAATTCACCCATATGTTTAGATTTCTTTGCTCTCTATCTGTGGCAGGATCTGGACCATCTGGAAGGGAGAAGGCACCACTTGTTGCAGCACATAGCCACAGCGTTCAGCTGCTTCTATCAATGGGATTCAGCTACCTGCAGGTGATTGAAGCATACAGTATATTTGGGGATGACGTCGATTCCATGCTCTACTTTTTGCTTGAAATGGGAGGCGGCGGCGCTTCATCCCCCGTCGGCGGCAACCGATTGAAAGGCAAGGCCACAGAGTCGTGAGGTTCTTTCGGTAAGAGGAAATAGCTGAGTTTGTTCCTGTTTGGGTCTGGCTTTGGCTTGCTTGGCATCCAGATGATTCAGGCTAGCTGGAGCCTCAGTTAATTAATCGTCCATTCAATCACGTGAAAACTATGCGAATATTAATGCCCTTGAAAACCTTTTTTATGAAAATGCCTTTCAAAACTTAGTCAAGCTCTGTCTAGTTGTTCTCTGACTTTGAAATTTTCATGGGATTGAAATGTTTTATAATTCTTTCAAAAAGAACATTGCATAAAACTACTCTCTTGAGGCAAATACATTCATACTTCTATGGCCCTATTTAGTTGATGGTTAGGTCATAGTTAAAATCGCTTCTAATCATTTTATTAAAAATAATATAACAACAACAATAATCAAGCTTTAATTCCACTAGGTGGGGTCGGCTATATGAATTTTTTATTTCTTGTCAAATTATTATCTAAGTCTAAGTAACTAAGATCACTCCTTATAGTTTTTTGTCATGTCTTCTTTGATCTTTCTCTCATGACTGTTACCTTTTTCCAATTTGATCTCTTCCAAAAAGGAAATGGATTTCCTGTAGGCCCAAACTTGGAAGGCATTTGACTAAAGAGTCGAAGGTGTTCAAGTTGACCTAAGCTCATATGAATACAAAATGGACTCGTCTGACCTAAAGAGATTGTTTCTTGGATTCAAACCCTCCCATCCCGTTCCAGTAAAGTATAACTATCAAAAACATAACATATGATGAAGCAGTGAACTAGAATATATTTTTGTAGAGCATAAATAAATTTTGTGAATAAAATCTTTAGCGATGAATTATGCTTTTATTAGATCTTAACCCAAGGATCCTTAAGAACTTCAATATCACACGAGAAAGAAAAATTCAAGGAAAATATGTCATATAATTCTTTCTTCTTTAGTGATAGAGTTCAATTGTATAATATGAATCTTCTCGTGTACGTAGACCCGCCTAACTGGAGATTCAGTTGGCCTACGATTTATATGTCCAAATCATTTAAGCCGACTTTCTCTAATGCAACACCAATTTTCTTTCAGATATATTCATTTCTCATTCTATCCTTTTGTGTGTATCCAGACATCCATATTAGCACCCTCATTTCTGCAATATTTATTTTATTTGTATGTTTTCTCTTTGCAGGCCAGCATTCAGCATCATATATCATCGCTGGTCTTACGCGCCATTGTCGGGTCTCAAGTTCCCGATGAAACGCTGAGGGTTCCGTTAGGCAGTCGACAGCCAACGTAAAACTTGTCGAATCAATTATGACATGAATTCTTTATTAAAAATAATAATAATAAAAAACTAAATATAGTGTTTTAAAAAATAATTTTTTTATATTAAAATTTATGTATTAAGGATAAAATTTTTTTTAATAGATCAAAGCCAAAATGATTTTCAACCAAATAAGGTCTATGAGTCGGTCTTTCTCCTTGATCATCAAAATTGAGTGTGATTATCATTTTTACGTTATGTACCTCATCAAAGTGTTCTTACTCACTTGAAATTGTTTAAAGTTTAATTTATTTATGGTTGAATTATTTTATAAGAAATTTTGTTCTGTTTATATTAAAATAAAATTTAATTTTGTATTAAATTACACGTAAATTTTGTGATGAAAATTTTTACAAGTCAAAACTTTTAAGTTTATGGAGAAAAACTTAAATTTAAGGGATTTTCAGTGGTTGGTTTGAAATATAAATTTAAAATACTATCTAGATTGATTTTATGCTGCTTAAATTTTATATGATACCTATCTTCCTCAATCTCAAATAATACATATAATACTCTATCAAAAAAAATAATTCATATAACATTATTTTTCAATAATGATAACTGGTAGTTTACTTATTGATTTATCATATTTTTAATCACAAACAATCTTTACAAAAATTAAAATATTTGTTATCATAACACTTTTTGAGAAATATTTCTCACACAATGCTGTTCTTAACTGTTGTATTCTTAAGATCAAAAAACAATACTGTATACCTACCATATTATATATATATATATATATATGTATGTATATATGTATAAATGAAATCATATAGGAATACCGGATTTTGTACTATGATACGATAGTTAACACAAATGTTTTACAAGTTGTACCTTCATAATATCAATATTTTAGGAGTTACATTTGTGTGTAAATTAATGTGTACAAAGATATATGCAAATAATATTTAAATTTGAAGCTTTTTTTTTTTTCAAGAAAGTGATACAACCAGTAAAACAACGAATTATTAGATAGAGCTTGAATGGTACCATTTCTAAATTCAGTTCTGAAATCATGCAGCAGTTTGAAATACAAAGATAAATAACACTTCAATTCCTCGTAATTGTACCCAGCAAAAAGATCGGTAAGAATATAAAATTATTTCTAAGCTATTACTAATAACTTACTCTTATAAATCACTTTTCATGATAAAAAAAATGTAACATGTCATTTTTTGAATCATTATCTAACATCTTAAGCTTTTAGGTCAATTGATAGCCAGAAATTTATCACAGCATTCGCGTTACAAGCAATTCAAACATTATAACGCCATATATTAATATGATCCATCTCTCTCGAAATAAGCCAAAGCCACTGCTGCATGAAGAGCTGCCCCCACCGGAAGGGCCTCCTCATCTATGATGAAGTGGGGAGAATGAAAATGATGGGTTGATCCAATAGACTCATTCCTGGTTCCAACGGTGAAAATAGTGGCTGGCATTCTCTCTGAATAGAAGCTGAAGTCCTCAGATCCCATGATGAGGGGGCTCAGGCGGACGTTGGCCTCTCCCACCAAGCTCTCACCCACCTTCTTCACATGGTAATACAACTCCTCATCGTTCACGGTTGCCGGAAATGCTCTATCCATGAACTTCACCTTTGCCGAGCAGCGGTGGACCAATGCCTGAGTCTCTATAACCTACATGCAAGGAATGAGATGAAAGAGAGAAATGAAACTTGTGCTCGTTTAGTTTTTTAGAAGACTGCAAGGAAAGCCATGATAAACATTTGCTCATTATTGCCGCAACTATATATTGAGGAAGAAATACCAAAGGACTCAAGTTGAGCCCAATACATAAACCTGTCGTTAAACTACCAATATAAGATAATTACTCGTATACATTTCCAACAATCTCTCCTGACATAAGAATCTATCCAATGAGCCATTATAACGCAGCAAGTGCATGTACACTAAGAGCCTACTCAACCACCTGAAGCCACATTTGGAGTCACATGTTCTTCGATTTTTACTCAACTATGGTAGAGATAGCACCACCCATGGGAGTATCTACATGAACCACTTTGTCCTAGTCAACTATTGACTCTGATACTACTTGTTAAGAGTGAAATATCGAGAAGCCCAAGTTAGGTTGTTGGATAATTGAAACAACCAAGAATTTAGAATATGAGAATAGAACTGAAGGAGGAAGCATATTGTTCGTATCGTAGAGTAGGAAATGAAAGAAGATTAGAGAAGTGGCTCTCCTACAATTCAAAGGAACTTTGCTAAAAACTTAAAATGGTACAAATGAGAGTGACACCTTTATTTACAGATGAGCTTCACCTCCTTTACAACCTCTTCAAAATTTCTAGCGCTATGCTTATCTAATTTTAAATTCAATCTCTAGAGCCTACCAAGCTAATACATGGCAAACTAATAATTAGGGATGCAGCTCAGTCAATTCTAATTGGTTCTAAGCAAAACACGGACCCAAATTAACTAAGGTCGATTCCATACTTTGAGAACTGGAACCAAACCGAATAAATTTGATTTGGATCTAGTTCTTACTCTTATTTAACAACAAATAAAAAGATAATTCTAAAATTTATATTATATAGAAAGAAATTTAAATATTATGAATTACGACCATCATTACAATGCAATCCAATAAAATTTGAATAAAATTTGAATAAAATTTTTATCATATTTTTATATTGAAAAAACTTTAAGTTTAATAATGATAAGAATATAATAAAATTAATAAATTATAAAAAAATATATTTATTAAATAAAACTTATATAATTTTTTTAATTAGTATAATAAAAGTCATAAAAATAAAATAATAGTATAACAACAACAACAATGAAGCCTTAATCTCATTAGATGGGTTCGGCTACGTAAAAGTGAGTAAGATCACTTATTATACTTTCTTGTCATGTCTTCTTTGGTCTCCCTATTCCTCCTTATACATAAGAAAAATCCAATAATTCAATTTTCCTAACTAGAGTTTTAATCGGCCTACAATTTAAATTATAAAAATAATAGAATAGTACTACAAAAATAAATAAATTTTCAATTTAGTGTTAATAAATATAAATAAAATAAAATATTTAAATTTTTCATAATATTATAGACGTATTGTGCGATAATAAAATAAAATTTCAATTTGTATACTGCAAAATTGATAAATTTAATAGTTACTAATTATTAAATTGGGTAATCGATTCAGTTCTAGTTCTTAAATGCTAGAACTGAGAATCGAACCAAATCATTTGGTTTCAAAAATTTTAGAACCGGAACCGAACCGAATAAATCGGTTCCATCTCAGTTCTTCGGATATTTTTGCACCCCTGCCAATAATCTAGATATTTCCAAAGTAAATTTTATGTATCTTCAGAAAATGAATTAATTTTAAACACCCCTTAACTCTCTTTTCTTGATAACTCTAATCAGTTTTTTGAGGTAGATAAACTTTCCTTTTAGAAGTGTCTATGTAAATGCATCAGCAAGCTGTTCATTTACCTTCACATGCTACAATTCAATATTTCCTTCTTGTATTGCCTCTTAAAGTGATATTCAATTACTATGTGTTCTTTCCTCTCATGATTGAAGAAACTGTTTATTATTGAAATGCTGACTTGTTACACAAAACAAAGTTGTAGCTCCAACTAATTGTTCTTGAACGTCTTCCAAGATTCTTCTTAACCATATTGCCAATGATGTTGCCTTTACAATCAACACGTGCTTTGCTTATGCCGATGATAATGCTACAACATTTTGAGTCATAGCCAAGAAAAAATTCCAAAACTAAGAAAAAGCATAGCCAAACATACTCTTTGAGTCATCAAGACAACTAGCTCAATCACTGTACCATATGCAATAATCAAGTGTGCCTCCTAAGTACCTTAACCTCTTTTAGGTGTGTTGCAGTGTAACAGACTTTCACCACATACCTCGAGAGAACAATTGAAGAGAACAAAATATCTGATCTTGTAGTTGTGAGAACATGTATTGACAATCATCCATAACCCATGTGATTGAAGTATGATTTGCAACTTGATATTCAAGAAATCATAATTCTCACCATCAAAAACAAGAATTAAAGAATGCAGGAAGGCAATGGAGTCAGCCAAATTTTATATGAAGGTGGCAGAGCCAACCATACAGGAAGTTGAGGCAACATTGCTGACCACTGGTGAGAAGGCCACAGAGGCAACCATAATAGAACATAACACCCCCAATTGAACCTAGCTCTGGAAGCCAAGAACTTAGAATATAAGCATATAATTGAAGGAAATAATGTTCAAAGAGTAGAGAGGGAAATGGAAGGAGAGTAGAAAAGTGGCTCTGCTGCAATCAAAGTAACACCGCGAAAAACTTGATGGTACAAATGAGGAGAGTGACCGACCTCCACCTCCTTTACAACCTCTTCAAATTTTATAGTCATCCTAATCTAATCTTTGAATACAATCTCTAGAGCCTTTTAAGCTAATACATGTGCAAACTAATAATCTAGATATTTCCAAAATCAAATTTACATATCTTTAGAAAGTGAATTGAATTTCAAAATGGGATCAGTACACAAGTAAATGTACACCCATTAACGTACAAACTTAGGCCAATAAATGAGAGCCAACACTTGTATATCAACACCACAATTTATTGCTGAATTATTAATGTAAGATAAATACTCATGTGTCCTTGGGAAAAAATCCAAATTAAGAAATAAAGCAGGGTTAAGAAAAGAAAAGTAAGTATTTCCACCAAATTATGTTACAAAGTTTGAAAAAATAGCTGAGAAGAAGTAAAAGTAAAAAGGGTATATATATGCTTTTAGGAGAGGATGGAGGACAAAGAGCTGTGTTGGCCATCCTCCACTACAAAAAAATTAGGCTAAGTTGTTGAGCTTAGCCATGATCATCCTGTGAGCTAAAGGAGGTCTAATGAGTCAGCCAAATAACTAGGAGAAGGATAGCATTGTCAAGTCTTGAGAGAGAGAGAGTTCAAAAGTTCTCTTTATTACATAAATGTAGGTATTCATAGAGAGGGAAGGGCCAGTAGAGTAGATTGTCTTATTAATGATGGGGTCTTCTATGCGATCACTATCAGGTCAGCCCATACTAGGAAATTGCCTCATTAGCTGAAGCTTACTTCCATAGGCACACTCGCCATATTGTGGAAGCATGGATAATTAAGGTTGCAATAATTACCATGTCAAAAAAAAAGAGAAAAGGCAATTTTGAATAGCTTATTCAAGTAAGCTATTCAAATGTGTTATTTGGCTGAATAGATTGATTAGACCCATTGACTCCGAGTCAGCTTCACCTCCATAAGGTCAAACAACTAGTCCGTATTCAGGAGTTGATGAGAGTTGCTCTTAACCTAATCTCCACCACATTGACAGTCAAATGACGTGGTAAGATGACCGCACAACAATGTGTATTCGTGACAAGTATTGTAATACGTCATTGGGTTTGTTTTGTAAACTCTAGTTTCCCAATCAAAACATGTGATATTCATTATTTGAATAATGCTGGTAATTAATCTTCTGACTCTCGGTTAATACAACTTGAGTCTCCATAACTCGTTTAATACAACTTGAGTCTCCATTACTTGTTAATAATTGTAGTAGAAAAAATAATACAAAGTACCTGTCGAATTCGTTCCTGAAGGTAGTGGAGATCTTCAGTTGTCATGCTCCTAATGCTTCCTCCAAACGTCACGGATTGTGGAATTACATTGTGTGCTTCTCCACCCCTCATGAAGCCAACTGACACTACCTGCAATTGGAAAGAAAACCACTAGCCTTTTGCTCATAAGAAGATCAACTAATTGGCAAATTAGATGATGGTTATTACAAAACAGGGAATCTTACAAGCAGTCAAAGAGCTAGTACATCCTTTTTATCAATTACAAGTCTTGTTGAAGAAAAAATTTTAAACCATTCCTTGTGCATATGGAAAGAGTCAAAATTGATGAACGAACGTTGGGGAGTAAAATGAAGGCCATTGAAATGTGTCTCAAATCACAGTAGATGCTACTTTATTCTTGAGGAAAAAAGATGAATTAAGGAAACACGAAAAGAATAAAAGAACTAGAAAAGTCAACCATTTAGTTAAAAAACCTAGAAGATAATATAATTCACAGTAGCAGCATAATTTGGTATCATAAATCAAAAATAGGGTGCATCTCCATGAAAAGTTTAACTTCAAAAAGTTTAATCTGACATAAGCCTCTTTCAGTACCTTCTTCTAGGTTAAAGTCAAGTCTTGCACAACCCCTCATTTGAAAGCTTATTTGTTTCAAAACATAGATTCAATTCAGCATATATCTTACCAAAGATAGGGAGACATGACTCAAAGATGAGATCTATAGCTCTAATATCATATTAAATTTCTGACAACCAATTGGCCTAAAAGCTTAAAGTTGTATATTATATTTTAAAGATAATAATGTGTATCTTACAAAATTTCTTAACTTTTAAAAAATTAAATGAATCATAAAAAATAGCAAAAGGATTTTTATTAAGTAATATGTTGACATGACTTGAACCTTAATCTGTTCGATGATGCCAATCAATTACTCGATTCGAACCCTTGTGCCACACAACATTTCGAGAATCCCGCTACTTGATCAACTTGATTTCTTTTTTTTTTTTAAGAACAGCCATCTCCCTTCATCTCTTTGTAGTTTTGAATTGTTCATTTGGTGAATTTCTCTCTATAGTTTTGAATTATTCATCTAGTGAATTTCTCTATCACCTTCTCCCAATGTACATAACCGCAATTTTAGGGTGAAGCTCGATAAATCTCTATGTTTATGTGTGTATTGATCTCTGTTTGCATCATATGTATGATGCCTTCCTGATGAGTTAAAATTTAAAACTAAACTTACTGATGACTTAAGAGGATCTATTTCTCGAGATACAAGTTGTTGAAGGCTAAGAACAGAAGAACACGCAGCCAGGATAGGATCAATTGTTTTGTGTGGTGCAGCAGCATGACCACCTTTGCCTGTAATTATTGCCTCAAAACTGTCTGCTGCAGCGAGAAACACACCTGGCCTAGAAGAAATGGCACCGGTCGGAATAAGATTATCAACATGAATACCAAAGATGGCTTGCACACCATCCAAAGCGCCTTCCTCCAACATGTGGTAAGCACCAGCATAGCCTTCTTCTCCAGGTTGGAAAACAAGTTTCACGGTTCCCTTGCAAAGAAGCAGCATAAAGTTTCACAGCATTAGAATATCATATACATTTCATTGTTGAAATATAGTTTTACATGGCTTGAAGTTTGAGTAAAATCCCAGGTTTACATTGGACGTAAATATTTATTATCAATCTAATGTGTGTACATAATATTAGCCTTTCTTTACCAGCTAACATGGTGAAAGGTATACGTTGCAGTTTGTTCTGCTTTTTATATTAAATATGGAAAAATGAAAGGCATCAACAACCAATGATCATAAAATTTGGAATTTACCTTCAGAGCTTTCTTCAGACCTTGAAGAATCTTGGCTGCACCAAGAAGCATGGCAACATGCGCATCATGCCCACAAGCATGCATTTTTCCATTTGACTTGCTCTTATATTCCCAATCAACAAGTTCCTTCAAATATTAAAATATGAGTACAAAAACAACAACAACAACTAAGCCTCAGTCCCACTAGATCGGCTACATGAATCCTTTGTTTCCATTGCGTTCTATCAAAGATTAAAATATGAGTAAGAACAAATAATTAAACTATTATAAATCAGGTATAATGCTGAAACAGAGGGGCAATGACAGCCCCCACCTCAACAAGTATGTTTAAGATTTTTCTGAAAGAATAAATGGTTCCAGTGGACAATTTAAAAAAAATATATATCAGATGGGTTCCCATAGTAGAAGACAAGAGCATGTATACTCTGAAGAAATTTCTCAGATTAAAAAAAAATCACGATGCATCAATGACAAGCACCAAAAGAGTAAAATCATAAATGTAACTGAACCTTTAAGCGTTCTAAATTTTTAAGCAACTTAAAATCATGAAATGTAAACCACCTGAAAGATTACTTAAAATTTAAACTGTTCAAAGTTTTAAACAGCTCAAACTTTAAGCTGCTTACATTTATAAATTTTTCTAAACTGTTTTTCTAAACTTGAAATAAGCAGTGCTCCTTATCTTGCTAATTCCTGCGATTTTCTTCATCTAAGCATCATTTCAGAACATTGAGGAATCACAGAAGCACTTAATCACAGCTTAAGAATCAAATATCAAGTCAACAGAAACAACCACAATCAGAAAAAAGATGAGAAACGGCATAAAAATCCCATCCCCCAACCCAAATCCCTAATGACTCCTATTCATCTGCATCAACTTCCGGAAAGAAACGCAAACCAGAAGCATTCGATCCACAATTTGAAGAAATCGACTAATACCTGGAGCGGAAGAGCATCCATGTCAGCCCGGAGAGCGAAGATCGGACCCTCGCCGTCGCCCCCAACAATGGAACCCACAACTCCGGTTTTCGCGATCGGCCACGCGAAGTTGATGCCGAGGGCGTCGAGCTCCGATCGAATGAGCTCGCTGGTCCTGTACTCTTCGAAGCCGATCTCCGGGTACTGGTGGAGCTTCCTCCTGATGCTCCTCATCCACTCGAAGAACTCCGGCTCCCGCGCCGACTCCAGAAGGCGGCGATACGACCATGAGCTCGAAGCTAGAGCAGTAGCGAAGAAAAGCGAGAAAAAGAAGGAGGAAGGAGAAACCATGGTGACCGGAGAGAATCTGAGCGGGGAGCTGTGAGAGTGTGACCATGAGTAGGCTACTATTTTTTTCGCCAAGTTTGGTTTACTACTTTTTTTTTTTTTTTGGCATTTTAACGCAAATTTTAATTTAAAAATTTTATTTTATTTTACATTTTAATATAAAAAATAATTTTATTTAATACTTTATATATTTTTAAATATTAAAATAATTTTTACATCATTTAACTTTATAAAATAAAATATTTTCTCACCCTTCTTCTGAGAAAAAATTCTTTCAAAACTTCAAAAAAAAATATTTTCTCACTATTGATGTGACAGCGTCAGATAAAAATCGAACTATTCAAAATTTCAGATAACTCGTAATTATCGCCGCCAGCACTACTGAAAATCATGTACTCAAAATTTGTTAAAAATTTGGATATTAATTTTATTTAATAGGTAGAGACAATCAGGCAATGCAATACACAAAAATCTGAAGAAAGATTTTTTTTTTTTTTTGATAGGAAAATAAAGTTAAAAGATATTAGAAATTTTAGGTTCTAGTGGTCAATGCTGCATATGAAAAAAGTATTTTTCATTTTATATTAAAAAACAGTATAATGATAGGCCACATTCTTATTTAAAATAATTATTTTGTATTACTGCATATATATTTTTATGTATATGTATGATATTTATATATTAAAATATATATATACATATTTATATTTATAAATTTATGCATTTACGTTTATATATATATGTACATACAAATATGGATCCAGAGCAATATGAACAATAAAATTATCATTAGCAAAGTTCATGATAATTTTGGGATTAAAACTCAGTTGTTTTAGCTGTAATTATTGAAATTTAGCTAAAATTTAATTGAAATTATTGAAACTCAAAAAACAAAAATTTTAACAAATATAGTTTTGAATTTATAAAATTAAAATAATTTATAAAAATAAATAAATTTATTGATAATGAAACTTTGGAAACTGTTAACACGTGGTTCCAGCGCTGCATTCCTGCCGTACACGTGGCGCCTAGCTGGCTTTTGGCCTTCATTTCTTTTAACTGATCCATCTATCTATTCTCACAGGTCAGACCTCGGTCAAACCTCGGACACGAGGGTTCAACCAAGCCTTGTCCACGATGAGACAGGACCATTCCTGGTAACATCGTCCTCGATGTTACAAAGTGGTGCCTGTCACAATCATGCTTGGTCCGATCGCGCCGTTCCACGTACAAGATGCTTTTCCCAGATCCGCAAATCAAGGGTCCGCATGTCCCAGCTGTCACGGATCCCCAGAAGCAGTACAAATATTAAAAGTTAGCATCCTCCTTTTGCTGCTTTTGGTCCCTCTGGCGGCCAACAAACGGCGCGAACCCAGAGCTTGTTCACCTCATTTTCTCCAGAAAACCAGGATAAAGCTGCACCATTCGCTGCCTACAAATACCTCTGAACAGTCTTCTTGAACAAAAAAAGAGGATAAATCAAAGATCAGACCAAGGAGGATCTAAGATTACAGATCAGGGTGCAAGCAGCTTCCTTGATTCCCCCCATTCTCATTGTATCAGAGCCCCAACTGAGCAGCTTCTTTTCTCTTTCTCTTTTTTCCAAGTATTGTATTAAGTCTTCGCGGCTACTCTTTTTCCTCTAGTGAATTTCTTTCGCTGATCGCTCGGTGGACGTAGGGGACTTCCTCCCTGAACCACCTTAAATTGTTGTGTGCTCTTCCGGATGCTCCGAACTCTCTTGCTCTCTCTCTCTCTTAAGACTCCACTAACAAGTTTACCTCTTTGCGCGCTGCCGTCTCTCAAAATTCTCTCCTTTTTTGTGTTTTTTGAGATCCTCTATATACTACATCAACAGAAACTGTCAAATAATGCTAAAAGGCAATGATCAGGATATTATCTTGCTATTAGATATCAATTATATAAAATATTAATTAAGATTAATCAGTCATCAAACACCAAAAGCTCCAATCGTAGCCGAGGCCATGTATAGGCACATATTAAAATAAAGTAATAAAGAATTTTTTTAATTTAATTAATTTACATGTATATGCACATATATATATATATACAACCTCTAAAAAAATTGTTATAATCTCGAGCGATGGCGATGGGCTATATCTCGGCCCAGCAAGAAGCTCTTCTGATAGCCCTTCAATAATTTTTCAAATAGATGCCACTTAAGCCCAGTTTAGCATGATGATCAAAGTAGTATTGATTTAAAAAATAATAATAAATAAATAAATTTTTTAAATCATTTTACATAAATTTTAATATAAAAATATTATTTATTTTATATGCTCAATAATTTTTAATAAAAATATCAACTTTATTTTACATTCTAGATCAAAAACTCGATTCTAGTATTTTGGTTTAGAATGTGAAATAAAATTAATATTTTTATTGAAAACTATTGAATATGTAAAATAAAATATAATTTTTTATATTAAAATTTATGTAAAATAATTTTAAAAAATTATTTATTGACCGCTTATTTTAAATATTTTTTGTATAAAAAAAATCTTAAGTTAAGAAGATGAACTTGAGCCGTAATTAAAGTTTAAGAAAATAAAATGAGAAAAATTATAGAGATTGTGGGAGTTTAAATGAGGGGCATTTTCATACATAGAAAAAGTTTAACGATCGTGTTTAATTAATATTGACAGTTTATGTCAATAGCGACTATATTAACAGGCACAAATCAAACTGGAGGGCCAATATGCTCATATAAATTGTATTTGAGGGATTAATATGCTCATACAAATTATACTTGAGAGACATATCTTATAAATTTTTAAAAAACTAGGACTAGTTTGTATTCTCTCTTCAATCTTAGCAATTCAAATGAAATTTACCCTAATATTAATAACACCACAATAATAAATAATTAATTTCATTACCAGAAGAAAGATATTGTTGATATCACATTTATAGTCACCAATAATTTGTAGCACTTAAGATATGAGTTATGGTATTAACCAATTATTCTAGGTTTTTGATCAATTAAATGGTATTTGTTAATTTACATATTAAATTAATAGGCCTAATTTGAGCCCCAAGTTATATTTCAAGAACAAGTGGTATATATTTATAGGAACCAAAGATTTGATTGGGATCAAGAATAGATAATTATGCTTTAATGAGTTTTCATCGTCTTAAATCACGGTTGAGCAAAAAATCCGAAAATATGTAACACTCACTATGGCTCCAAGTAGTTGAGCAGACTACCAATGTGCGTACGTGCATGCATTTGATAAATTAAAATGGCCATAACTATTAAAGATAATCAACAAAAAATTGTGATATTTAATATATACAAATTAATAATAATTTTTATTTTTAGGTAAATGGCGTCTATTCACTAGCATACGTATTAGACTCAATTTGGCTTTTGCCGTCTTTAATCATAGTTGAGTAAGAAATTTAAAAGCTGGTGATTCTCACTGTGGCATCAGCGATTGAATAAGCTCTAGCTTGATATATACGCATCTAGATGGGTTAATATGCTTGTTGATAACTAGTAGTAGTCAACCATGCGTTGAGTTAATTATATATAAGTGATCGTTTTTCGATCATATATCTATGCATTAAGCCTAATTAACTCGAGTCTCCGGATATATATATATATATATTTCTCTCCGACAAACCTATATATTCAGCGAATATAAGATTGGCCGAATTGAAATAATATATAAGAGGTACGTTATGTGCTAAATTAAAATGAAGAACAATTTTTATAACGAGAGAGAGAGAGAGAGAGATTAGTACTACTCAATGCAGTGAGAGGCGATATGAATGCGAGACAATAATAGCATCTCGAAGGGGAAGCAAAATGAGTTGGAAGGCATCTCTGGTTTTCTTTTCCACTCGTAGACCCCGGGGAACATTGATACCACCGTATCCTTCATTTATTTTTGAATTAAAGACCCATTTACTATAAAGTTGCGTATATTTAAGATCCATTAAGTGATTCATTTACTTCCATTTATTTGCTTAGCCATCATGCCTCTCAAACCACTTGAGCCCATGCATTTAAATTCATGAGATGACACAAATCAATATATATATTATATGTACATAAACTAATTATTATTATTATATATATATATATATATATTTATGTAAGAATATCAAATCCACATTGTTCAACTTGTAACTTAGGTCTCTATCAAAACAAAAAAAAAAAAAAGGAAAATTGAAAGTTAGGGCCTAAAGTGATATTCATAATAACATAGCAAATTTTCCTAAATATATGTAAACTTAACCTATCCATTGTTTCAAACTTAATGATATTGCATGCATGGGGAGTTAATTGGATTAATTATACTAATTGCCCCTACAATTGGTAATCAACAAATTATACGTTGATCGATCATTCTATTTAAAACAAATTATTGATTGATCGTTAAAGTTTTACTTATAGTTTACATTTAGAGCAAAAAAAAAATGAATTAAAATATAATTATAATTAAACTATAAAAACATATCAGTAATTTACTATTTTATTTGACATGTGACCATTGTGATGCATATTGAGCTTGTGCATGGAGTACATATCAAATTATTAATTTCGTATGAATAATCCATAACGTTTACTTTTCTTTAGTTAGAACTTTTATTATTTTGTTATATCATTATTTTGCATACAGAATCATATATAGCCCAGCATAAAATTAAATAAATGTTTGAAACATTTAATTAGGAGATGCTACGAGGCTCATGGCTGAAGAGGGCGGTGAGTGATCGTCGGGTGATGTCTTAAGAGGAAAAATCACTGAAATAAAATGTAACTCATGAAAGACTTGTTAGACTGATAAATAGCAGTGAGGGTGGCACAAGAATTAATTATCTCATAAAGAGAGAGAAGGGAGATTTTGAGCTATATAAGTATATAGCGTGATCCCAAATAATAGAGGCTTTTTGAGCAAAATTGTGGGGTCAATGATGCGAAACTCTATAGTTAAGCATACTTTGGCTGGAGTAGTAGAGAAATGGATGAGCTTTTGAGAATTGTTCAAGTCATGCAGTTCTCTAAAGTTGAAATGAATATTTTTTTTATATTTAAATCACAAATAAAGTGCAACTCTGGTAGGCTTCTAGGCCAATAAGGAGTAGTAAGAGAGGCACAAAAATAAATCATTCTACATTGGCAAATAAGGAGAGAATTCCTAATTAAGTTGTATAAGTATACAATACAATTCTAAATGATAGAAGTATATTTTGGAAAAAAAACAGTGAGGCTAATGATAGAAGACTCTATAATTAAGTATACTTAAAATGGAGTAGTAATGAGATGAGTGACCCTTAAAAAGTGCTCAAGTCACGCAGTTTTCTAAAACTAAAATGGATAATTTTTCTATATTTGAATCACAGAATATTGTAGATGAGCTATATATAAAATCTACCCAAGCAAAAAATATTTCATGCTTTAACTATTCCTAAATTGTTTGCTTGCTATGTTGACTTCACAAATATAATTTGAACCATATCCACTTCATTAACAATTTGGTATTTTGAAGTACTTTAATTAATTATACTCAACCTCAATGACAATAATAATACCAAATAGAACTACACATAGGATTGCTGGAATCACTGAAGCATAGTGCAGCTTTTTGCAGGCTTCTAAGCTAAATAATAAGTAATAAAAGAGACACATAAATGAATCATCCTGCACTAGAATTAAGGGAGAGGTCGAAGTCCTAAGCTGTATAAGAAAATAATGTAAATCAAATATAAAGATATTATCTTCTTTAACTTTAAAGAATTACATAATTTGAGTACTTCTTACGAGTTCACCCATCCCACCAGCACTAATCCAGCTCAACATGCTTTAACTATGAAATTTCTCATCATCACCCTGTAATTTTACTTTAAAAGATGCTTATCAATTGTCACAATCTAATAATCGTATTCCTTATTATTTTGGCATATGAGCTCTAAACTATTTGGGGTTCAATCGGGCACCGCCACATCAGCACTAAGGTGGGCTCCACTGCTGACATGGTGGCACATGATTGGGCCGAATCTAAAAAAATTTCCATTCGATGATCTTTTAACCATACAATATTCAATGAAGCAATATAGTTAATTACTCTCTCTCTCTCTCTCTCTCTCTCCCCCTTTCTCTGTGTGAATCTCTAGTTTGGGTTTGCTCCAAAATTAAAGAAGTAAACATATATAGCTCTCTATTTAATTACAATCCTTCAGTTCTCTCTCTCTCTCTCTCTCTCTTTCTCTCTCTCTCTCTGTGAATCTCTAGTTTGGGTTTGCTCCAAAATTAAAGAAGTAAACATATATAGCTCTCTATTTACAACCCTTCAGTTCTCTCTCTCTCCCTCTTTCTCCTCTCTCTCTCTCTCTCTGTGAATCTCTAGTTTGGGTTTGCTCCAAAATTAAAGAAGTAAACATATATAGCTCTCTATTTACAATCCTTCAGTTCATTCATCTCTCACCTTCTCTCTAACTTTCTCCTCGGCTCAGAACAAAACTAGAGAGAGAAAGAAACAAACGAAGAAGCGACAGCCCACCGGAGGGGATCAGCTAGAGAGAGAGAGAGAGAGAGAGAGAGAGAGAGCGGGAAATAGTGATAGAAGAGTGGAAGTTATTAAAGAAATTAAAGCCATCTCCCTCCCTTCAATTCTCTTATATAACAATCCCAGAGCCTCACTGCCATCCGCTCTAATTAATCTCTCACTTTCAGGATGAGCAGGAGCAGCGGGAAGACCCCGAAGCCGGAGCTCCGGCTGAACCTCACGAGGGGAGGCCCGTCGAGGATCGTCGCCGGCGGGGATCAGGCGCAGTCCCCGAAGCGGTCATCGACTTCGTCTTCGTCTCCGAGCTCGTGCGTGTCGTCGGAGAACGACCAGAAGGCGGCTCAGAACAGCCCGGAGGCCAAGTCGATGGTTCTCGCCGGCTGCCCCCGGTGCCTCATCTACGTCATGCTCTCCGACGAGGACCCCAAGTGCCCCCGCTGCAAGAGCACCGTTCTTCTCGACTTCCACCATGGGAACTCCTCCGGCAAGGGCTGCTAGCTAGCTAGCTGGCTTGCTAGCTACACCACAATGATCATAACGAAGCTTCATAGCTACTCTCTCTCTCTCTCTCTCTTTCTCTCTTCATTTTGGCATTCCTTGTTAAAATTCTAGCCTCATATTAAGTTCTTCGTTTGAATAGTACTTCAAGATCTTCATCTTCGACTCTCTCTCTCTTAGCTACCATTTCAGCTCTCTCTCTTAATTAGTTCTGATCCTGAATTGTAAGCAGATCTTGAAAAATAGAAGTAAAATGCAGTTTGAACTCTCAGAATATTTATTATTTAATTTTCCACTAAAAAAATGCACTCTCGCAGTCTCACTCTCCTTTTTTTTTTGAAGTAAATTACTAGGCCGAATTTTGATATTTTGAAGGTACAAACAGAATGTTTTAGAAAAAATATTAGTGGAGAAAATTTCAAAGTTAGGATTTTTAAATTAGTTTAACATAATTTTACATTTTATAAATAAGATTTTAAAAGAATTTCTGCTAAAAAAGTGGCATTGAATTTTTATTTGTTGACAGTATTTTAAAATTAATTTAATGTAATTTTACTCGTTTGTAAAAGCTAATTTTAATTAAGTTATAGTTAAATTTAAATAAAAATAATTTTATTTAAAATTATGAATGATGTGAAATAAAATTAGTTATGAGATATGTGAGTGACGTGATATATATATATATAAGTTAATTATTTTAATACGTATATAAAAATTAAAATAAAATTAATTTTTTATATGTGTATAACATGATATATCTGTTTAAAAGTAAAACAAACTAAAAATAATAAGTTTATATTAAAAATTTGAGATTTAAATGATGTTTCAGCTCATCAAGTTAAATTCTAGAAAAGTTCTTTATTTTTTCAAATTTACAGATTTGAAATCCTCCCTTTAGTTTAAATTTAGAGTCGATTTCAAATGTGACAGAAGAATGCCAAAAGATGTCGAGAGATTGACAAAAGATTGTAAATTATTGTTGAATTTCATTAAAAGAGTAAGTCAACTTTAGTTGGTGAACCATCTATTAATTCAGAAATAATTACATAAACTATATATTCTTAAAATTAAATTATCTTATCTATATGTTAATATTTATCTTTCAATATCTGTATACTGCTCATCCTATAAAATAAATAAATAAATACTACTAATCCTAAAATTGTTTTTTGGAGGGAATATCCTAAAATTACTGTATATTAATTTTTTTTTATCCATGTATCTTTATTTGACAGGCAACAAAATATTTTTATATACTGAAATAAAATGATGAAAATATCCCATATATATATATCTGTGTGATATTTTTAACTTACAATTCAAGGTTATATAACCTGTTCGGCGCGTGGACCAAAACAGGACTAAAATAGTACTAGTTTAAATAATAATAATAATAATAAAAAATAAATAAATTATTTTAATTATTCTACAAAAATTTTAATTTTAAAAAAAATATTTTACTTCACATACTCAATAATTTTTAATAAAAATATAAACTTTATTTCACATCTTAGATCAAAATACTCAATTTGAATATTTTGGTCTAAAATGTGAAATAAAGTTGATATTTTTATTTTAAATTATTGAGTATGTAAAGTAAAATAATATTTTTTATATTTAAATTTGTTCAGAATGATTTAAAAAATTTATTTATTTATTATTATTATTATTATTATTATTTTAAATTAGTACCATTTTGGTCCTATTTTGGACCTGTTTTGGTCCTCACGCCAAACAGGGCAAAGCTGTTGCTATTATTATGTCAACAATTGATTCAAAGCAAGCAAATTGATTTCAAGTCGATTCAAAAATTAAGTCAGTTTCGAGTTTTTGATATTTGTAACACCACTAAAGCTTATTTACTACATGATAGGATTCCATTTAGGTGCAATATATGCACAGAAAAAATGTGCTAGCTATTATTAAACTTAATAGTTTAAATGTAAGATTAGAAAAGCTTGGGTACTTAATTTAAATATATAATGTAAGCTTTAGTCCATGTTTTATAGTACGTTTCATCCAATTTCAAGCAAGTTAAAGCATTTTCAGGTGCCAAATAGATCTGATCTATTGCATGAAACCGAATCCGTTTCAATAGCGTGAAGCGGCTTCAAGGCCACGAAGCCGAAACCACTGAAAACGTGGTTTCAATAGATTCCAAGTTTCTAAATTAATGTTCATACAAAGAGAAATAAATTAAAGTAGATTCAAAACTAATTTTAAATTATTTTTCATCCAAACAGAATTTTAAGTTTGAAATCACTTCAAACTTTGAATTCGATTATATTTATTTTGAAATCGAATCCACTGTCAAACAGGCTCTTAATATAACATATAATGCTGTTAATTTTTGTACCAAATTCAAGTTCCCTCGTATTTTACTCGATGTGAACTCAATTTAATTTTGACTCAACTTGAAGTTACTAAATAAATTTGATTCATTATCTTAATTTTGAAATATGTATTTAGGTTTTTCAAATGCATTTTTAAAATATTTACATATATATACTTATGATTTTAAATATACATATATTAAATGAAATATATAGAAATATTAAGATATGCGTATTAAACTTAATTAATATATATTTTGTACTATAATATATGATAAATGAATATTTAAATTTTATGATAGGATTAAAAATAAGATTCAAGTCAAATCGATTAATTTAAACTTTAAAAAAAGTTAATTTATTCAAAAGTAAATTTAATTAAATTTAATTGACGTCAACTCGAAGGAACTCAGCTGCTAAACAACCCTATGAGATTAAGCCGTACTGTCTCATGGGCCCACACGAGGAATGGGGCCCACATGACGGATGGGCCCACATTCTTGGTGTACTTCCATGCGATGGCAACGATTTGCAGGCTTTTTCCCTTCTAGAACATTTGAGACCAAATCATGAGATTAATAAACCCTAGCAGTAAACGGGTCAAAATGGAACCCATTATATTTTAGGGGTTTTTACCCGTATGACACAAAAAACTTCAATATTTACTTATTAGACACCCTAAAGTTAAATATTACATGACACACACTTATTTATTTTAATTTTACAACCAACACACCCTAGTTAAAAAATCCTTACATTTTATTTAAGTAAACCATACTTAAGTTATGTTTTAACTTAAATAAGATTCATAGGAATAAAATCTAACCCCTTTTGTATCTTAAATTAAATCTAATCGTTAAGATGAGCATCTAACTATTAGATTTAAAATATTCTACATAAATAATAGATTTAAATAGTTTTTAACATGTAAGATTTAAGTTAAGGTGCATCGAGAGTTAGATTTTATTCCTATGAATTTTATTTAAGTTAAAACATAATTTAAGTATGGTTTACTTAAATAAAATGTAAAGATTTTTTAACTAGGGTGTGTTGGTTGTAAAATTAAAATAAATAAGTGTGTGTCATGTAATATTTAACTTTAGGGTGTCTAATAAGTAAATATTGAAGTTTTTTGTGTCATGCGGGTAAAAATCTCTATATTTTATTTATTTTGAAGTTGATTTGATTTACTTATAATAATTTGAAGTCCACTCGCTAAAAATAAAATAATCGATTCAGCTTTTTATAAGTATAATCACATGTATTTAAATTGCTTTAAATAAAAACATATAATACAATTTAAATTTAATTTAATATTTTATGAAATGTATGTAATATATCTGATGTATATTTAAATAAAATCAATAAGTGTTGACGTGGGAAGTAGAAGGTCACAAGAGAAAGAGATGGAAAAAAAGAGTCCCGAGAGACAACGGCACACAGAGAGAGTTAAGCCTGATGATAAGGGTTTAAATGAAAATAATACATATCTAGAACAGCACACAAAGATTTAAGGTGGTTCAGGGAGGAAATATTCTACGTCCACTGAGTGATTCGCAATAGATGATTCTACTAAAAAAGGAAAGGAGATAGTCGAAAAGATCAGTACAATAAACTAAGAGAGAGAGAGAGAGAGTTCCCTTCTCTTGAGCTCTTAGTACAAAGGTGATAGAAAAGAGATCTTGTGATTCCCAAAAAGAAAAGTCCCTCCCCTAAGCCTGTTCATGGGTATTTATAGGCAGGCGATAGTGGAACTCGATCTGAATTTTCTGGAAGAGGATGAAATATTCAATTGCTGAGTCTAAATTGGTGGTCCTACTGCTGTCGGCCACCGAGGGGACCGGAAGTAGAGGAGAGAGAACTTAGCTTCTTGATTTTAGTATTTCTTCTAGGGGTCTATGATGACTGAAGCATGCAGACCCTTGGTTTGTATGACTGGAAGAAGCATATGTCATTGGAAATGGTGCGGTCGCGGCACGCTGATAGTTACAGGCGCAGCTGGGAAACATCGTCGTCGATATTTCTGGGAGGTGATCTTGAATCATCGTGGACGATGTTTTGCCGAACCCTCATAGCTGAAGTTTGAGACCTGCAAAAATAATAAAAATAATGAGGAGTTAATGCTGTCACGGCTCCACTCGTATAGCTGACATACAGCGTTGGGACCACGTGTTAATAATAAGTCTGACAACCAAGCCCGAATTTGCTCAAAACTCATCATGAAATAAATTTTAGGAGGTATTTGGTTCAATGTTAACTTGATGTTATGTTATGTTATCTAAAGAAAATAATTATTTGGTTTAATGACATCTACAATTAATCTTCAATTAGATTATAAAATTATTAGTCAAAAGATGACATCTAGATGTCGTGACATTTAGATTACATAACATAACATCAAAATAAGAACGAACCAAACGCTCCCTTAATAATTTACTAATTTTCAATCACGCTCAGCTTAAAAAAATATAAATATGAGTTTAAATCGACATGACTCACTCAAAGTTCACTAATCTTTTGCCATACATGCATAAACTTTTTCCCATTAAAGCTACCAAAGTTTTATTATGTCATCTTTATTTGTTCAGTTAATTTTAATCTATATTAAAAATTATTATTTTATAATCATATTATTCATAAATTTTAATATTTTATCAATTTTATTTTACATTTTACATAAATTTCAAAACTTTTTAACTCAAAATAGTTCTAATCTCATTTCAAATTTGTAACAAGTCTTAAAATAAAAATATTATATTAAAATTAATTTTAACACCAATGAAATTAATCTAGCTAAATTAACGCAACATAACGATTGAGGTAAGTAAATAAGATAGCAAATGAATCAATAAAATTTGAACTCTAGCTAGCTTCTAGGTAGGATGCAACTTAGTATATATACTACGCATGTAAGTCGGGTCTTAACCAAGTTAGATTGGGTTCGATCTGAATAGGTCGAGTCGAGTCGAGTCGAGTCATTTGCAGGACTAGATGATGGTGGGTACATGCATTGAAAGAGAAGGCTATTTTTGATAGAAATCCAATAAAATCAAATAAATGCAAGAGTAATTGAGGCAGTTGAGAGTAATGTGGGGGGGATTATCAATTTATGTCAGATGATAAAATACCTATTAATGTTTCTACCTCCACTGTCTCTCTCATACTATTTACTCTTGCTCTTTCCCTTGAAAAATACATAGAATATATACCAAGGGCATCATGTCTCTACTTAATGCATGGCCAGGGTCGTAATATATTCGAGTCAGTGAGTTAAATTTGAGTCGATCTAAATCTGATCTAATCTATTCAATGAATATAACAGATCGTATGGTCGGTCACAAATTGGGAGAATTCGCACCTACTATAACTTTTGCGAAACACGCGAGAAACGATAATAAATCTCGTCGTTAGTCGTTCTACTCTACTAAGTATTCATGTGAAAAAGTCTTATCTTAATATAAGATATAAGAGTTTAAGACTCTTTATCTTATATAGGTCAACCCGAGCCAACTCGTCAATCAATGATATTATTCAATTATTTGGCTTTCAAAGCAATAAAAGCTATAAAATTCTAACTATTCAATTCTAAAAATTACTTCGTTTCATGTATATATGAAATGATTTAATTGATAATTTGATACTATCACACTAACTGTCGTATGCAAGTGAACCGATATATATCCACTTAAACTGGATCGAGTTCGGATTGATGAGTTGACGAGTCGATCGAAAATTTATCACCCTAATCAGCAGGGCTTCTTCAAGAAATACCTCTCAATATAATTAATTTAAAGATAGAGAATTAAAGCTAGAGTCAATGCCCCCAACCCTCCTAACCTCTCAATTTAATTGCCATGTCAGTTCTTCAATGGGACAGCTATATGTATAATTACTTGTTGTATAGTCCACACCCAATATTCAATATTATATAATTTGATAAAGATATTTCTCTAATATTTATTTTATTATTAGTATTAATTATCTCATTAATATGAGACCACATCTTCATCATTGGCACCACAGTGGTGTTAAATTAAATTTTATTATTAGTTTTATGAGGATTTTTAATTATAGGATTGTATCAATTCTACTATATGAAAGTGAGTATTATACAGATAATTATTGAAAAATAATAAATAAAATAGGGTAAACAACAATTAGGTCCCTCTTATGTACCTCTATATACAATTGAGTTCCTACTTTTTTTTTTTTTGATAGTATTTGAGTTCCTACTATTTAAAAACAACAAGTAAACCATTCTAGTTTACCCTAATATGTACCTTGGTCTACTATAATTAGAAACGCAGATGCATATTTACACAATTTTGAGAACTACGTACTTCGCTTAATTCATAAATAGTAGTACTTAACTGCACGTGAGGAAAAACTAGAGCAATTAAGTTACTATTAACTTAATAAAATTTGCGTAATTGATATTTCAAATGCAACTCAGCTCGATCTAACTCAAACTCGAAAATAATTCTATTAGACCTTGAGTCATGGGTTTCAAGTTTTATGTTTTTAGTGTGCAACCGTATACGTTTATAATTTTTAAATAATATCTTAAAGGCTAATAATATATGTTTATTTATTAAAGTATTATGACGAGAAGTATATATATATATATATATATATATATATATATATATATATATAATTTTGTTATTAGAAATCAATATTTCTAGCATTCTACTTAAAAATCATAATAGTAGTTTATTTCAAATATGAGACCATTCAATACTCAGGTAAACTCCAAACCTACTGAACTCTTATATTGTTAACTCGCTTTATTAGATGAATAATCTCGTTTCACTTTCATGATACGACTTAGTATAGTATGAATCATTTCTTCTGTCTACTGTACAGTGCCATTAGAATATCGACTTTAAAGCCACTTAAACTGAGGGATTCGAATCCAATAACATATCAAACTATTTGACTCCGCATCCACCAAGCCAACTCAACCTCCTTCATAATGTTCATGTTGAGGTCACATATAATCCATGATCTTCATGATTGCCTATTTATTTCATAACTACGATTGAACTATAGATTTTCCGATTTCGAGCCTTCTTTTGGGTAAATTGTATCCGGGAGCTGAGGTTGAAAGAGCATTATAAATTTGTCACAAGTTTTCAAAAGCTTAGGTTTGGTTCCTGGTATTATAAAAGCGCTATCATTTAGTCTGTTAATTTTATATTATTATACTGCAAGATTGTTTTCAATCATTAACCTTTTGACCTTTAAAATATAATTCTAAAATATTAATACTAAATTTTTTTTTAGCATTAAATTTTTAGAGAAGAGAAAGTGAAATAAATTTTTCGTAAATGTTTAAAGAAGGATGAGAATAAAAGAGTATAATAATCCTTTAAAATATATAAATAATTCAAATGATCAATTTAAAAAGAAAATCAAATTTCACATTTTATTTCAAAACCAACAAAAATAATGAGATTCTGCAACCAAAATACTAGTACTTTTACGATCCCAAAAACTAAAATCAAAATTTTGTTATTATAATATATGATTTTTTTGAAATATAATCATTATTCCATCCAATTAGATTGGAAAATGTACAAGCTTGAGCATAGGATTTAAAAAGCCTTTTTTGTGTCGTGTAAGTTATGAAAGGATGAATTATAAACAGGTTCCTCTAATTTGCAATTATATACACCTAGATTTTTCACGCTTCTAAAAGTAGAAATTTCCTTTCTACATTAGAGGTTAACTATGTTGGCAATGTAATAGAAGGACTTATTTGCATGTAATTCTGAACCAGGGTACCAGTTTGTAATGCTTAGAACAAAAATAATGAGAGACTTAGTTATAAATGTAGCCAACCTTGAGAAACATATGTGCAATTTACCCAAAATATAACGTTATTGAGGGCCTATGAAGTTTGAACTTGAGACAAAACTGAGGCCAATTTTCTTGAGAGAAGTTGGGCTGGGCTGGGCAGGAATGGGCCTTCTTTCGGCCTTATTAGACTAAATAAACTAATATTTTAAATTTATCCTAAATTTAATTCACATATAACATAAATTTAATGCTAAAATTTAAATTTTTTTCACAACTAATATAAATTCTAAAATTAAGTAATTAATTTTAGGTCCTATTGACTTTATAAACTAATATATTTTCTCTCCCTTGCCGAAAAAATACTCTCCAGCTAACTCGACCGTCCCTGTGATAAAAGAAGCAAGTTTTATTTTTTATTTAACAAATAACAAATTTGCAAAATGTAAACCCTATCTCCAATAACTTGAATATCTCGACAAACATTTTATAATATGTTTAAGTTGTATAAGTGAAATTGAGATAAGTCGTAAGAGCTCGTTTGATTAGAATTTTTTTTATCTAACACAAATTTTAACAATAAAAATTAACTTTATTTTATAACTAACACAAATACGAGCATTAGAATTAATGTTATTTTATATCGTACATACTTCTCAATAGTAAAATAAATTTATTTCTCATTAAATTTATAAAATAAAATATTTTTTTATTGTTCAAAATTTTCTGGCTCAAGTATTGTATGTGCGTGATTCGACGCAATAGTGATTTAATAATTTTGTACTTCTATAAATGATATGGCATGCTTCGTTAACCTCGCTAAACAAACATATCCCAAATTATATTGTAATTAAATAATATAAGTTATTCAATTTGAAACATTAGATTTAAACATCATCTTTCACTAATTCAACGATAACTACATTGCTTTTAATACTTACCTTATTATCGTCGATTTTAGCTTTGCTCTCGATGATGTCAAGTTATAACATTTGACATTACCGACGTTATTTGACATTACGTTATGCTCTATTTAAACATATCAAAAATAAATTTTTTAAATGAGATAAATAATAAGAAATGTATATTACATATTTATTTTAATCGAGTTTATTGAGCTGAGCTATATTTACAGTTCGTAATTTTATCAAGCCAAGTTCGAGCCACAGTCAAATCAGGTCAATTCAGATTGAACTTGGGTTTAATTTTTTTATATAAAAACAACTAAATTTATAGGGGCATTTACATACATACCTTTTAAATTATCTTGAATTACATATTAAATCCCTTATTTTTTAATTTTACAACTTAACCCTCTAAATCATCCAAAAATAAAAACTAGTAGAATACATATATTTGTAAATATATTTATAATATTTGTATATACATATTATTGGTAATAAACATCCAAATAATTATAAATCAGCAAAAAATATATTTTGAAAATCTTGAGAAAGGCTTAAATATGTTATTTTTGAATGATTTAGGGGGTTAAATTGTAAAATTAAAAAATAAGGGGTTTAATATGTAATTCAAGATGATTTAAGGGGTATG
This sequence comes from Apostasia shenzhenica, assembly GCA_002786265.1. Lineage (NCBI taxonomy): Eukaryota > Viridiplantae > Streptophyta > Magnoliopsida > Asparagales > Orchidaceae > Apostasia > Apostasia shenzhenica. The sequence continues at coordinate 46,709 of KZ451953.1, forward strand.
TATGTAATTCTCTCAAATTTATATATCTAACATTATTTTTTATGAAAATATATGACATTTGTTTATTAATTTTATTACATGTAAATTTTAATATTAAAAATTAGCTATATTTTATTCCATATCCATAATTTAAAATTAAAAATTATTTTTATTTTACATCCAATACATATATTAAAATAATAACTAATTTATATCACATCTATCACTTAATCCAACATAATTATTAATTTTATTTCATATTATTTATATTTTTAATAAAAAAAATTATGAAAATTTAATTTTAATATTATTAAAATTAATTATTTCAAACAACACTCCTTAAAAAGTTTACTTACTCTATTGTTGATAATTTGAAAGTTTAGTTAATAATTCAATAATGATTAGTTTTCGTTTGTCTCATTTAGGGGCGAGAACGATCCAAAATCTAGCTTGCTCGTTTCAACTTCGAGCTGACTTGAGCCTTGATCGAGCTAACTCAAACTCTTCATGAAGTAAAAGTTTTTCTTAAAAAAATTACTTTGTTAGAATTTTAAATTAGATTAATTATGCCTACTAGACTAACTAACAGATATCTTATTCACAATTAACATATACTTTTTAAAAGTAATAAATAATTACAACAAGTAATTAAATATATTATTAATATTTTTAAAAAATAGAGATTGAGTCAATTCAATCCGATCTGACCTTAGCTCGTGGCTCGGCTCAATAATTCGAGCCGAGCTCGATTCGAGCTAAATATCAATTTGAACACCAAGCAACTATCGATCTTCGAGCCAAACTCTCACTCATAGCCTCGTTTTTTATAAATATAAATAAAAGACAATTACCCAAATAATTATTTAAAAAATTTTTGATTTAAAATGTGATCTAAAAATTCAATCCGTCACAAATTATAGAGCAGATTCGAGATTTTTTACTCGAGTAATTGTTATCTAGATCTAATTAGATCAGGTTAATTTTTACCTGAATATGATTCATTGAAAGGTCACGCTATTTTGTGACTACAAAGGTGACAATCTTATAGGAAAATTGAAATCACTTAAAATTTGCTTTTATTTTACTTTGATTTAAAATCGATTCAATTTTTCCAGCTCAAAATTAAATTGCTCGAAGAAAACAATTCAATTTAAAAATAACTCAATATATATATGTATAAACATAAATATTTATAATTTTTAAAATATAATTGAGAAATTTATATGTATAAATATATTAAAATGATTTATATAAAAAATGAGCTAATAAATACACATATAAAATTTAAATGTAATTTATAATATTATATTTTAATATATTTAATACAAAATATATGTTGTTTATAGAAAAATTGGGCATATAATAGAGCTCAATTAAATTCAAAAATTAATTTGAAATTAAAAAAAAAGTAAGTTCTAATAAAACTCGACTCAAAATGAAAGATTTGAATTTTAAATCGAGCGTGGATTGCTTGAAATCAACTCGAAGCTGCTAGTACTTAAGACAAGCATGCAGTAACTCGGCCGATTTCGCTAGAATGACTCAGTCAACAATGATGTGCGCACGCGCATCCGCGCATGCATCTGCATCCCTGCGCGTACCGGCGCTCGGGCAGAAAGCAGCCACGTGGAGCCGCGGAAATGGAGAAGAAATAATTATTTGTTTTTGAGATCGAAGAAATGAATATTTATAAATAAATATATATTATGTAATAAAGATGTTGAAAGTAGCGCGGTTAACGATTCGATCTCGAGCCGATCTAACCTTGGCTCAAAATTAAATTGAACTTTTTCGATTCGATTTTGATTCGATCAAGAGAATGAACGACAAGAGTTCGATACGAGCTGAGTCTAGCTCATTTGTTATCGATTCAAGCTCGATCCGAGCCAAAATCGATTCTACTTTCGATTAATTTTTTATCTTTTATTGAAATATTATGTATAAATATACTTGTTCATTCAATTAGCTTAAATTATGGCTATTCGCTTTAATCTATTATTTAAAAATAAAAATAAAAATAATTTACAATAAATATGATTTAAATGATTATAGAGAAAACTCTAATGAAAGACTAATGAAGCATTCCAGTAGATTATTGAAAAAAATTACATACTAAATCTAGTTACATATATAAATATATAATATAATATTTTTTATTTTTTTAATCGATTCGATTTCGAGCCATCTCAATCCTATGCTGGCTCAAGATTGGATTCATAAAATTTTTGAGTAAAAAAAATGGCTTGTTAGTCGGCTCATTTAGATTGAATCAAGCTCGATTCGATTCAAAATTTGATTCAATTTTCGAGCGATCCTCTTTCTTCGAGCAAAATTAACAGCCTTAAAAGAAATGGAATCATTTTTAATTAATATTTAGCGTAAACCAATGGAATCATTTTTATTCAAGGAAGCGGCAACAAAATAAATCATGGATAATTACTTACATGAAACAAAATACTTTAAATATTACTTTATATATATATATTATTTAAAATTTAAATTATAGGTGATATATATTTAAATAATAATATAATATTTAAAATTTTAAATAACATATACGTATGTCTCAATAAATTTTAGATGGATTAATAATTATCATACTTTTTATTTACAACATATATATCATATTAATCTCAATCATCTACATAGCTTATATAATATAAGCAATGGAAAAATTCCTCCCGAGTTTTACACTAATAATTTGATCAATCTCACTCCAAGCGAAATATCATTTTTGATTGATTGAATTCTATACATTACTTACAGTTGACGTAGGATGTAGGGGATCCCAAGAAACACTGAAAAAGAAACAGAGTTCCATGAGACGGCGGCGCGCAGGGGAATAAGCCTGTTAAAGGAGGCTCAAGAAGAGAGAGAGAGAGAGTGAAAGAGTTTGGGGCATCCAGAAGAAAACAGAGGTTTAAGGTGGTTCAGGGATGAAATCCCCTACGTCCATCGAGCGATCAGTAAAGAAGATTCACTAACGGAAGAAAGTAGCCGTGCATGCTAATACAATATTTCTGAGAGAGAAAGAGAGAGAGAGCTCCTCAGTTAGGGCTGTGATACAATCAGGATCGATCCTTTTAGTGCAATGAGAATCGCCCTTTTTGCTGGAGACTATTCCAGGGTATTTATAGGCGATGGAGTGCATAGCTTCGTCCAGATTTTTCGGAGGAAAGGAGGTGGACAAGCTCTGGGTTCGTGCCGTTTATTGGCCGTTGGAGGGGCCAAAAGCCGTGAAAGAAGGATGATATCTTTTAATACTGGTACTTCTTTTGAGGATTCGTGATGGTTTGCAGCATGCAGATCCTTGATTTGTGGGTTTGGAAGAAAGTACTTTGTACGGGGAATGATGCGGTTGGGTCAAGCTGAAAGTGACAGGCACCGCTTTGTAACTTCGTGCCTGACGTTACTGAGGGTGATCTTGGCTCGTCGTGGGTGAGGCAAAGTGAACCCTCGTGGCCAGGGTTAGACCCTGTCAGGAATCTGCAAGAACAGAAAAGTTAGCAAATAAATGAAAGTAACTGGAGGTCAGTCAGGCGCCACGTGTACAGCCGGGATGCAGCGCAGGATCCACGTGTTAACACTTACAATACTGATGTTTGTATCCTATGACACACACACACACACACATATATATATATCACTACAACAAATAAGATAATTAACATGAGTGTTTTAACAATGTTAATTATAAAATCACTCATGTTATTTTAATTTAACATAAGTTAAAAAATCATGTCGTACTCATGTTAAATCTTTTCACGTTAACTATACTTTGCTCTAACATAAGTAAAAATTACTTATGTTAATAAATTATACTTAACATGAATACATGCACTCACGTTAATATTTTTAATTAAAATTATATAATATAATTTATTTTTTAAATTATTATTTATAAATAAAATTAAATATTATATATTACTAAACTCTTATTACTTTTATTTCAAGTTATAATTAGCATTATAAAAATACAAAATTTAAAGCCTATCAACAACCAAAATATTAAACTATTTATTAATTCATTACAAATAAGCATAATTTAAATTTTTTTATATTTAAACTATAAAAGACAAATAATGTAATACATAATTTTAATAATTTTTACATCTAAAATAAATATAAATTTTTTATTAAATGATAACTAATAATTCAAATAAAAAATGAGCATATTGAACAGTACATACATAAATTTGATAATAAAAATTAATAATGAAATGATCAGATGAATTATAACACAACTTTTACCAATACGTTAGTTTCAAAATAAGAAAATAAAAAAATATAGAAACATCATCTTAATCAGCAGATTGAATAATCAACCTTTTTAAAGCACCAATATCTAAATCCTTAAAAGCTGCAATGTCAGCTTTTATCTTCTCAATTTCCTTCTTTAATTGCAAATTCTTTTCTAATAAAATCTTATTTTCTGGATCCTGTTGCATATCTTTTTTTTTAACACCGCTTCCATAACAAGTAATGTGTGAATGAACACGAGGGCCGAAGCAACGCTCTATAATCTCGATATGAGATGCATGAGACTCTGCTAAAGTGGCTGCTACTAACTCCTCCTACAATCAATAAATAAAAAAAGTTATAATATTTTTAATAAATAGTAGCACATAAAAATCAAATATACTTACATGTTTTTTAATTAAATTTTCATAAATTATTGTATCTCCTTTTTTTCTAGTTTCATAAAACATTTCAGCAGGATTTGGTGGGAGTCCATGAGCTCCACCCTATTAATGAAAAAAATTATAAAAATTATAATGAATGATAGACAATTAATCTAAATAATTGAAGAATATAACCTTCTCAAACATTATCGTTCTAAATGGTTTGCTTTGTGTTCGATGCATTGCCCTTTTACTCTCTCTATTCCTTTTATTTTGCCTACTCCACTTCTGCATGAAACAAATTAAAATTAAATTATTAAAAAATAAAAAAAAAGTACTTTGTAATCAATAAAAACTAAAATTCAATAGAAAATAATTAAAATTACAATAATAAAAACAAGAAACAAAGAGATGTGAATTTGAGAAATGTATTATGTATCACAAAATAAGAATAGATAATTATCTACATAAGATTAAAATAATTAATTAACACAATGAAACATATTCAACATAATCATAAAGCTAAATACATTTCATTTAATTCCTTACACTAAATTTTTTAGTGTAATCTCTATGTTAAATGAAAATTTATCTTATACTATAATAAACAAATAATAGTAAGTAAAGTCAAGAATACTCCAGAGCATATAGTATGTAAGTGAACATATAGTAAGTAAAGTCAATAATAATTTTTTCTATAATAGAGAAAGTTTATTATAAAATACTTCAGGGCAGAAATAATATCCACAATAACTTAATCAGACACAATTTAAGGGTTAGTCCAGACTTAATAGAAGTAATAAAAAGTTTAATTTCAATTATTGGTGTAAACATGTCAATTGATAAAGTTATTATAAAAATAAGACATTATAACTGGATATTCACATAAATGATACGAAAAACAAATGTAAATATGATAAATTATTTTTATAAGAAGCATTCTTGCAGAACAAACTACGTATTAAATAAGTGTGCACAAGATATCACTATTAAAAATAAAAACTAGAACATCTCAAAACAAAAAAATACAAAATAAAATTAAGGAAAGAAATTACAACACATCAAATCCAGGCTAGTATTAAGAACAATATATTCTAACTGTACAATATATAAATCTTACCCATCATATTACTTAAAATAAAAAAATTTAATTCTTACACTAGAAGTTTTTTAGTCAACATGATAAGTGCAAGGATAAATGAAAATATTGAATAGAACATAACAAATAAATATTGATTATTTAATTTAATATTACCTTATATTTTGGGTCCAAAAAGTAGACTTGACAAGCCACTCCCACTCTATCTTTGTTAACTTATCAGGAATTTTTGCAAGAGCTACATGTGGAATTTTCCCTTTCAAATATTTTCTATTCAAATCAGCTCTCCAATTACTCCATAAATAACGTATATGTGATAACACATCATTTTTACGTTCTTCCATGCCTTCAAACTTGTATTTTTTCTGCATTGTAAATAAACTAAGTTTAAAAGATATGTAGTTGGATTAACATAATTAACTTGTTTAATAGAAAAAAAAAATTTACACATACAAACTTCCACATGCTCTCTTTATCTTTGTCAGGTATATCTTTCCAACTTTTGACAGTGATAGGACAAATTTTAGTATTCCTTACAATGTCATGACCAAAAAAGCGTACAAAATCTTTTGAAATGGCTCTATTCATATAAAAAATTACTTTTTTCTTTGTATTTGTTTCCTCTTCTTTGTTTTCAGTTTCTTTCTTCTTTCTTTTTCTTCTTCTGTCGTAGGCAACTATCCCTGCAATTAAAAAAAATATTATTTAAATAATATATGAATTGACAAAAATCTCTAAAGTAAAATCACATTTTCATTACCTTGACTTTCTATTTGCTCTTCCTTATTGTCATTTTGAACTTCATTACTAGCACTTTCAATTACTTTTACTTTCTTAAATTCTTCATATTGCATTTGACTATTACCAACTAATATATCACACGTTGGCTCATATAAATCTGTGAATATTGTTTGACTTTCCCTGACATGATATATACCGTAAGATTATCGTTAGTCAAACAAAACAGTTAATTTGAGGAATACATTTCTTACCTCATATTGCATGAACCATTTCTCTGAAAGTATTGAATTCATCATATATGAACCAATTCGCATTGAGCTATAAAAAATTAATATATTAATTATTATCAAAAGAGAAAGCATATACATCAACAAATATATTAATACTATATGCATTCTTACCACACTTTTGTATTCCACTTTATTTAATTTATCAGCGGGTAAGGTCATGAATTTATATATATAAAAAAGAACAAAAACACCACAACTCGTATCATCTTTTTGTTGTGGCACCTATATAAAAAAAACAATCCAAATATTAATAAAAAATATTATTTTGCAAAATTTTACATACAAAAATTACACTTATAATACCAACATGTGGCTCAAGCAGAGGAATAGTAGATATATATTCTATAGTCTCAGTCCTTCCTCTAAGGTCAAACAAATCGATAACAAATTAATCTGTAAAATTTCATGTAGTATTTAAAAGCAATGAATAATATATATTTTGATTGAACTTTAAAACAAAATATTTTAAATTTACATATGAATACTATTTCTTAGAAACCTCTGATCAGACAATTGTCTCAATGAGTTTAGTAAAAATATAATAGGATCATTTTCAAATCCATCATTCAGCCAACATATCACAAGTAGATACCAATGATTCCTGAAAAATAGTAGCAAATTAATTAACTATAAAAATTTTATGATTAAAAAAACTTATTAAAAAACTATAAGTAATTCATACCATTTGATAATAGGAATGAAAATATACTGCTTGTCAAATATATCACATCCTTTCCGAATCCATTTTTGTACATTAGAACGAAATGCAGGAATAGTCCAATTGCAAAACCATAATGAATCCATACAATATACACGATTATTGATTTCTGGTGGAAATGTACACATCAAATGCCTAGAACAAAATAATATTATAAGTAAAATATACAAAGATAACCTAACAAATTTTCATGGAGCAAACGCTTACCTGATCACAGTATCGAACATTTTCGAATCCACTTGTGATGTTAACCTATCTTTGCTTTTTCCCATCTTGCAAGAACACAACAATGATAATTAAACAAGATTTTGAATAATAAAATATAATCTATCAAATTTTGTGATCATAAGATAATAAAATGTACTACAAGCTTTCTTGTGCTCTGAACTACTTGCTTTACCAATTTTTGATAAGTCAATTGTCTAATTCTTTGCTAGCTTCAAGGTTTGTAATGCTTTCACGGGTATCCAAGTGAAGAGTTCTAATGACGATATTCCACCCTTTATTTGCCATGTCAGGGACATATAAAACTTTTGAAGCTTGATAAGCTAGCACAAAAGGCTCATTTGTCTTTAACAGTGTGTGAAAATTCACACTGATATATTCATATTTATCTACTTTAATTTCTTTTTGTCGTTTGTGTACATCACACCATTTACACCGAAATAGAGTTATCTTTTGAGAATCAATATACTCTAATATAAGCATTTCTGTTAAAATACCAAAATAATCAACTCTTTCATTATCATTTCCAATGTCACCAACAACGAGAACACCACTATTTTGTGTTTTAAGATCTTTATCATATGCCTCTATATGAAAGCGATCACCATTAACGATAAATCCTCGATAAGTTTTCACACATTTAGATGGACCGATAGCCAACCACATCAACTCTTCAAGATGATTTTGCTCAGCTGCTTCGTGTTTAACCTAATACAAATGAAAGCACCTTGATTATAATTGCAATAAGAATAATAAAATTCATCTTCTTTTTGAAATATGAAAAATGATAAATCAATTCTCACCTTTAATTCAAACCACTCTTTGAAGGTAATTCCTTTATCCTTAAGTTTGTTGTATTCACTATTAAAAATATTATATTAAAAAACTTTATAATAAAAAACAATTAATATAAAAACATATATAAAATAAAGAGTTATAAAAATCTTACTGATAATATGGTTGAACTTCATTAGTGTTCTTAAGAATATAAGAATGTGCTTGTTCCCATTCAAAATCATCCAAAAGTCTTATTTTTCCTGCACCAATTGGTCGTCCGCCTTGCAAGAAAATAGATAATTTATCACTAAATTTCTGACAACTTTCATTATCATTTCTCTCTAAGCGATTGTACTTTGTTTCAACACTATGCAAATAGCGTGCACACAAATTCATACACTCTAATGCAATGAAACCCTCTGCAACTGAAGCTTCTGGTCTTGCTCTATTTCGAATTAGATTCTTCAAGACACCTAATTGTTGTTCTATCGAAAACATCCAACGAAATTGAACAGGTCCTACAATCATTGCTTCTGTTGCTAAATGAATTGGTAGATGCATCATGACATCAAAGAAAGATGGAGGAAATTCCCTTTCGAGCTTGCACAATGTAAAAAGGAATTTTAGATTGTATCTCATGAAGTTTGTCAACATCTAGAACCTTGGCACACAAAATAGAGAAGAAAGATGATAATTCTGTAACTGGATCCACAATTTTGTCATCTAAAAGATTCCGTATTGCAAGAGGCAGAAAATACTTGAGGATAACATAATAATCATGACTTTTCAATCCCGAAATTTTGTGTTCTTTGATGTTAACAGAGTATGATATATTAGATGAAAATCCATCTGGTACTCTTAATTCTTTGAAAAATTCACAAAATAATCGTTTACCATCCAATGATAAAGTATAAGGAGCATGAGGTAAGTGAAAGCGCTCTCCAAACTCTTGCATGTGTAACTCCGATCGTATTACCATGTATTGCAAATCAAGCTGACTCTTAATATTGTCCTTGTTCTTACCCTGTAACTCCAAAAATGTGCCCAAAAAGCTTTCTCCAATATTTTTAATAATATGCATTACATCTAAATTATGTCGTAGTAACAAGTATTTCCAATAAGGAAGTTGAAAAAATATGCTTTTTTTGTTCCAGTTATCTCCTCTAAACTCATGAGATATCTTTTTTTCTTTTTTTAAAATCTTTGCTCAATATTTTTCCCTCAAGATCTTTCACTTGATTTAATATTGCATGTCCATCAACATATGGAGGAGGCAATTGAAGTTCTTTGGTGCCATCAAATGAATTAATATCATTACGCCATTTATGACTCATAGGCAAAAATCGACGATGTCCCATATAACATTGTTTTTTACTGTTAGGAAGACGAACAAAGTATGTATCTTTCAAGCACATTGGGCAAGCCAATTTACCTTTTGTGCTCCAACCCGAAAGCATACTATAAGCATGAAAATCATTAATAGTCCACAATAATATAGCACGTAAGTTAAAGTACTTTTTTGTTGATGAATCATATGTGTCAACCCCTACCTCCCATAGATTCTTTAATTCTTCTATTAAAGGTTGCAAGTAAATATCGATAGCATCACCAGGTCCTTCTGGGCCTGGTATAAGCATAGATAATATTAAATTAGATTGTTTCATACATAATCATGGTGGAACATTATAAGGAATTAAAATTACTGGCCATATGCTATGTGATCTTCTCGCATTAGCGAAAGGCTGAAAACCATCTATTGCTTTTCATCTATTGTAGTGATATAATTGTCAATCTAATGAAGCTTTTCATGCCTTATGCTTTCATTCATCGTTCATAATATCATCAAAAGTATCATAAGTGAATATCACTAAAATTTACCTACTTTGACATAAGAATATGTAAGTCTAATCAAACACATCTTAATATATATGCATTCTCGTTAAAGGTAACTTATCGTATTTGCCACTATTTCACGTGTCAGCATGTTGATTTTATTCTGATCTGCTCTGACATGTTAAGAGAGATGCTTTTTTCATTGATTTTTCCAATATTTTTAAAAGAAAATTTAGTTAACCTTTATACTTTTTATACATATATTTTAATTTAATGCCACGACAATATTAAATATTCAAAAAAAGAAGGCCACATATACATATATTACCAGACAAAACTTTTAATATGATATATGACTTCTTACAGTTTAAATTTATAATACGTATATATCTACATAATTAATATTAAAATTTTGAGTAATATATAAATAATTTAAAAAAAATAATGAGATAAAGGAGAAGAATAGGAAAAAAAATTAATTCTTATTTTCAAAAAAATAAGAGTATTAACATATATACCTCTTAATTTTTTTTCAATTATATATTACATTTTTTTATTTTAAAATTTACCCTCCAAAATCTTCCAAAAATCAAATTTAAGTATTTTTAAATTTTTGAAATTTTTTTTACTAACTATAATTATTTAAATACGTATTACTATAATATGTATATACAAAATATTATAAATATATTTATGAATATATATGTATATATATATATATATATCATTAGTTTTTATTTTTTTAAAAATTAAAAGATTAAACTATAAAATAACAAATAAAAAATTTAATATAAATTAAAGAAAAATTAATATATATATATATATATATATATATTAAAAAATAGGAAAAATTACTTACATGCCACACTATTTCACTTTATTTATGCGTTACTTATCCATTCTTAGTTAATTATGCTATGCACACTCAAAACATTATAAAATCTTACATACACATACTTAAGTTAAAATTTAGTCAAATTCTATTTGAAAAAAAAAATTGTTAGTAAATTATAAAAATTATATTTTTATTTTTAATAATATATATTATTTTTCTTCCTCGATGTCATACTAAAGCGCTGATTTGTCCTAAAATCAATTCACGTCGCGGATGTTTTCTCCCCTTACCACAACCTAAATATCAAAGTTTTAAGATTTTCACTCAAAATATATTTAAACATCATTAAAATAATATGATGAACGGTTCAGCTTTTTTGTAACCTAAGTATAATTAGGTTATTGGAAAATTATAATTGCTCATTATAGTGAAAACAAGTGAAAGTGTGTGTATGTAAATTTTTATAATGTTTTGAGTGTGCATAGCGCAATTAATTAAGAATGGATAAGTAACGCATAAATAAAGCGAAATGGTGTGGCATGTTGGTAATTATCCCTGAAAAATAATTCTTAGGTCAAAGTCAAACTTGCTGGGTCTTTAGGAGTTTCGTATGAGCTTCCGATCAACAGTTCACGGTCCACTTTTCAGTCAACTTTATAAAAACCTTTATATATAAAATAAATATATAAATCAACAGTGAATTTGTTCTCAGTGAAGCTCGTGAAATGGTAATCATTAGATCACGTGGCCTAATTAGATCTTTTTGAACCACGTGCGTATTTGATGTTAATTGATTTTTATTTTTTTTTGCAGTAGGTTTAATTAAGCAAATTGCTTTTCCCACCCCCTGACACCACCCCTCCCGCGGGCCCAACCCCCCTCTCCTCTAAAGTTACCTTTTTGCCCCTCCTCCCTCCCCCTCTCTTTAATTAATTAATTAATTTAATTTAATTATTATATTATTTTTTTTCATAAAATTTAATTAATCATTTTTTTTATTCATTAAATTATTATTTTTTATTTAATTTGATTATTATATATTTATTATTCATTAAATATAATTAATTAATAATTTAGAAAATAATTATAATTTATTTATTTAATATTTTTCTCAAAGAACACTCTCTTTAATTAATTATTTTTTTTATTTAATTTGATTATTATGTTTTCTTATTCATTAATATTAAATAATTAATTTTCTTATTCATTAAAATTTAATTTAATTAATTAATTCTATTTTTTTTATAAACTTATTTAATTAAGTATTTTTAGAACACTCTGTTGAATTAATTATTATTCTATTTAATTTAATTATTTATTACTTTCTTGTTCATTAAATTAAATTAATTATTTTTTATTCATTAAATTAATTAATAAAATTATTTGTACTCGACAAAGAATTAAATTTTTTTTAAGATACTGATATGATTAGACTAGCAGAATCAAATCCGTATATATTGACAACTTACTGAAGAATCAAATCTGCTTTTTCAAGATATTGATGTGCTTATATTAATAGAATCAAATCTGCATATGTTGACAACTATAAAAAAATTTATTGCCAAAAAAAATTTATTTCTATTTTAAATAAGTATTGTTAAATAAAAGAAAAAAAGAACAAAAAAAATTACATAAATAAAAAAAGAAACACAAAAATAAATAACAACAAATAAAAAATATATAAGATTTCTTAAACAAATTAAAAAAATAAATATATAAATTTAATGAATTAAAATAATATAACTATCAAATTAAATAAAAAAAATTAAAATAAAGAGAAGGGGAATGGGATTGGGGGCAAAAAAATAATTTAAGAGGGGAGGATGGTGGGGCCCAGGGGGGGTTTTGTCAAGAGGGGGGGAAAAGCAGCTCCCTTTAATTAATAATCAAAGCTGCCTTCCGGGACATATAAAAGCACGGAATTATACTATATGATTAAAAATTTTATATGTATTCTGCAAAATTATCTTTACATATTAATTATTATTTAAAATTTATTTGCATTGATAATATTATATAAACTTAAATATTATATAAATTGTATTCAGATTAATACCTATTAAAATGGGATAATTACCTACATGCTAGACAATTTAATTTTATTTATGCATTACTTATCTATTCTTAGTTAATTACGCTATGCATACTCAAAACATTACAAAATCTTACATACACACATTTGAGTTAAAACTTAATCAAAATCTATTTAAAAAATATTCTGTTAGTAAATCATTAAAATTATATTTTTACTCTTAATGTTACATATTTTCCTCTTTCTAAATACCACACTAAAGCGCTAATTTATCCTAAACTCAATTCACGTCGCGGATATCTCCTTCCTTTGCCGCCACCTAAATATTAAGGTTTTAGGATTTTTTACTCAAAATATATTTAAATATTCTTAAAATAATATGATAAACGACTCAGATTTTTTGTAATCTAACTATAGTTAGCTTATTGAAAAATTATGATTACTCATTATAATAGAAATAAGTTAAAATGTGTATATGTAAGATTTTATAATGTTTTGAGTGTGCATAGCGTAATTAACTAATAATGGATGGGTAAGGCATAAATAAAACTAAATTGTGTGCATTAAAATATAACACTTGTAGGTCATTAGCCTAACATCGCACACGTAATTTATTAGGTATATTACTGCTGTAATCCATTCACCACTGATCACCGTACATTAGCTATTATTGTCACTTGGTCATTACCAGTAACCACATTATTAGTTATTGTTGATAATCATATTGCCTGCTTTCAGCTACTGAGCACTGCTGGTTGCTATCATGATTAACATTATAGATGTTTGAATCAGGTTAATTATGACTTAATCATGGTAATATTGACGAAATACCAATATCGATTTCTTTCGTAATTCATCAACAAGTCCCCATTTGTTTTGGAGAAAATTGAAGCTCAAGTTCATTACTGTTATGAAGAATTTAATTTGCGATTTACAATCTATTGTCATAAAATCCCTCCACATTTGAATATTTTACACACATGATTCAAGTTGAATGTAATATAACAAGAAACAAGAGGACCATATTTCAATAAATCAATTTCAGAAATCTAAAGAGGTGTTTGATTCAATGCTATCATGATGTTATGTCAAATTATTTAGAAACAATAATTATTTATTTTGATGATATCTTCAGATACTTTTTTAAAAAATTATAAATTATCAATCAAACGATGACATCTAAATAATATGACATAAGATTAAAATAGTATCGAACCAAATGCTCCTAAATAATTTCATTCAAAATTCACATACTAGCATACCAAAGCCTCAAGATCTCAATGAGCTAAAGTACAAAAATTCAATATCTGCGAACAATTTGTAAAATTCGTAAGACTTCGAAAATCTATTGCAATTTGTCCAAATTTTTATGTACCTTATTTTTCTTGTAAGTAATAGTTTCAAATAGAGGGAACTCCTATGGGCCCGTTTTGCGCGACGACCAAAATCGGGACCAAAATGGTACTAGAAATTTGTTCTAGGATGTGAAATAAAGTTAATATCTTTATTTAAAATTATTGAGTATATGAAATAAAATAAGGATAATTACCTACATGTCATACCATTTCACTTTATTTATGCGTTACCCATCCATTCTTGGTTAATTACACTATGCACACTCAAAACATTATAAAATCTTACATACACACACTTTCACTTGTTTTCATTATAATGAGCAATTATAATTTTCCAATAACCTAACTATAGTCATGTTATAAAAAATCTGAACCGTTCATATTATTTTAAGGATACTTAAATATATTTTGAGTGAAAATCTTAAAACTTTGATGTTTAGGTTGTGGTAAGGGAAGGAAACATCCGTGACGTGAATTGATTTTAGGACAGATCAGCGCTTTAGTGTGACATCGAGAAAGAAAAAAAATGTAATATTAAGGGTAAAAATATATTTTTAATGATTTACTAACGAAATATTTTTTTCAAATAGATTTTGACTAAATTTTAACTTAAGTATGTGTATGTAAGATTTTATTAATTAACTAAGAATGAATATGTAACGCATAAATAAAGTGAAATGGTGTGGCATGCAGGTAATTATCTCAATAAAATAATATATTTTTATATTAAAATTTAGATAAAATAATTAAAAAATATTTATTATTATTTAAATTAATAATATTTTAATTCTGATTTTAATCTTTATAGCAAACAGGATCATAAGTTTAATAAAATATCTTGATTTAATTAATGATAGGAACCATTAATTTACGTGGTCCAGATGCACTGTTTCTAGCATGTGTGCATTCCCCTCTGACCAGTGACAACGGGAAAAAATTATTGGGTGCGCCGCGCGCATCGTTCGGACGCCCAATCAGAGGGCGCCACGTGTGCCCGGACCCAGCTGTATGGCACACGTGGCGCCCTCTGATTGGGTTCCGGACGGTGCGCCGTCCGAACCCAATAACTTCTCGACCACGGGAGGGGCATCTCTGCCGGCTCAGAAAAAACAGGACCTCTCTACCGATAAAGATTTTTTTTATTATTATTATTTTTGATGTAAAATTAAGGTATTTTAATTAAACGCCAACTAAAATTAAATCAAATATTATAAATTCCCCATTTCGGCACGCCTTCCCAAGTTCAATACGTACCTCTCCTGGCACACTAGTTTCTCCGTCCGCCTTCGATTCAACGGTCCAGATCGCCTTAGCCACACGGTTCCACACGAATCTCGACGCATTGACGCGGACTTCGTCTTCCACAGCTCCACTCTCCTCCTCTGCTTCTCAGAAACGTCCCCCGCACACGCATCTATAAATGGGAAGGCGGCCGCCCGCCCGGTTTTCAGCACCAGCAAGAAGAGAACACGTAGCCCCAAGATTGGCAGCAACCAGCCTCCATGCCAGCGATCACCGATCGGACTCCGGCGGCGGCGCCGGCGGAGAAGGAGATAATCATCCGGCAAGTGTGGGCGGACAATCTCGAGGACGAATTCGACCTAATCCGCAACTGCGCCGAGCGATTCCCCTTAGCGGCGATGGACACGGAGTTTCCCGGCGTCGTCCACCGCCCCCGCCGCCACCACTGCCTCCTCACTCCATCCGAGCGCTACGCCCTCCTCAAGGCCAACGTCGATTCGCTCCACCTCATCCAGATCGGGCTCTCCCTCTCCGACGCCGACGGGAACCTCCCGGATCTCGGCTTCCCCGGCGGCGCACGCTTCATCTGGGAGTTCAACTTCCGCGATTTCGACATCTACCGCGACGATTACGTGCCGGAATCGATCGAGCTGCTCAAGGACAACGGGATCGATTTCGAGAGGAACAGAGTGACGGGGATCGACTCCCGCCGATTCGCCACGCTGCTCATGTCCTCCGGGCTGATCTGCAACGAGTCGTCGGTGAGCTGGGTGACCTTCCACAGCGTGTACGATTTCGGGTACCTGATCAAGACCCTGAGCTGCCGGAAGCTTCCCAGGACCACGGCGGAATTCATGGGATTGGTTAGGGTTTTCTTCGGGGACAAGGTGTTCGACGTGAAGCACATGATGAGGGACTGCGACGGGCTCTACGGCGGGCTCGATCGGGTGGCGAAGAGCCTCCGGGTGGAGCGGGCCGTGGGGAAGTGCCATCAGGCGGGATCGGACAGCCTGCTGACGCTTCAGACGTTCCTTAAATTGAAAGTTTTTTTTTTGGGGAAGAAGAACGGGATGGATGAGTACGCAGGGGTGCTCTACGGCCTGGATTTTCTTTGAATTAAAAACTTCTCATTCCCTCAAAGCTATACATGCATTCTTCTCTTTTAAATGTGCATTACATTTATAATATATTAGTAGTTCGTTAAATTCTTTCTTTTTTTAATCAAACTCAGTTACTCGTATCATTTAATCACCAGTAAGATCACAATCTCTGGACGATTTCATTCCCCTTACCAGGCATATACTCCCTTGATCGATAAAAAACCCGAGTGTCCGGGAGAAAAATCACGACGTCATCTAGGCGATTTGAATCCACTAATCGAATCTTTTCTTACAAAGCTTGATCTCTAAATGGAGACCGAATGAGTACAAGAGGGATAGAGAGAGAGGGGCAGCTCAGCTCGAGAAAGAGAAAGAGAGAGAGAGGAAGAAAGCCTCCTTAGAGAGAGCAATTCCCCTCTTATTTATAGCTTCGAGAGGAGGGGACATAGTAGGTTTAGTCTGCCACATCTGACACCTACTCCTTTAAAGAACGATTAGGGAGTGGGCTCTCGTGCTATCTTAAATACTGAGTTGACACAGTAGTACGGAGGGTACGATCTTATGATATCTCTTTGAGCAGCTGTTCGGCAAGGAGCTGTTGTTAAGCAGCTATTCGGCAAGGAGCTGCTGTTAAGCAGCTGTTCGGCAAGGGGTGTTAGATAGCTATTGATCTGCTGTTCGACAAGGGATTGTTGTTAAGCAGCTGTTCGGCAAAGGATGTTAGAGAAGGTTCTAACAGTATGACACGTTAATTTATGGACAATCTTATTCCCCTCTCTTCTAGTATGTTGGATGATACGAGAGTTGAACCTTCGAAGTTTGCCTTTGATGCTTTTGATGGCGCATCCCCCTCCAGAATAATGTTGAAAACTTGCATTTTCTATTGCCAAGTCAATACTTGTTGTTGCCGCGAAGGCCTCCGCATATAATGGTTCCACTTATCCTTGCTTATATTGGCTAAAAAGAGTCCATACCTTGCCTTGAGAATCACGAATAGCTACTTTAATGCTGATATATTCGCGGTGGATGTTAATGACTACATCGAAGTTCACTTTGAGTCGGTCGGAGGTTGGCGGCTATCAAAATTTGTTGCCAGCAGGTTTAGTGTTAGCCGAGTCTGACCCCTTGTTAGCAACCATGAGCTCAGTCTCGTACTCCATGGCATGGCAAACAAGCAATGCAAATGGCTCTTACTTGTATTCTTGGTTAAAATGGAGTTAGATAATTCTATTAGTTCTCAAGAATTATTATAAAAAGCTCTTGAGAAAAACTATATTCATGTTTTGTAATTTTAGTAATCCAATCAAGCATGTTAGCACTTGGCCTTATAGCATACTACCTCGATAAGCTTGCTTCATGCCAAACATTCTTTGCAAAATTGTATTCTCGAAGCTCATGGGTTTCTTTATTTTGGAAAGTGAATAATAAATTCATTCAACATTTTCACACAATGTGGCGAGTCTTGCTAAGGATTTGAAATCTCCAAACCATTCTCCAGGGAGTCATGTAAACTAATTTGGAGGAGCCTCCGCTGCTGTCCATCTTTTCTTCTCTTGGTACTCTCAAGTCTGCATATTGAGTGAGCACTTGAATAAAGTGATAGTCGCTTCGGATAAAATAGTGATCCGAGAAGTGAAAAGCTCGTATTCATATCAAAAAATGAATATGCAGCGTGATCAACTTCTGTTGTTATGTGATTAGTTTCATTTACAACTTCATTTCTCTCTAAAAGTTAAGTGTAAGCATGTCCCCTAAAGGGATATTACAGAGAGCTTGAGAATTACTTTTATCAAATTCTTTATAAATTAATTATTTTCTTTATAAACAATTAGCTATGATCAATGTGCTTGTTATGCCATCCTCCGGTAGCATTCTCACATGGGAGAAGATCTAATAAAACCCTGGTCAAGAGATCCATTAGACTTGCTATGTTTTCGCGTTATCTATTCTCGATATTTTCTAAGTGAAAATCTTCTAGAAGTGGGAAGCAATTCGTTAATTTCTAACTTGATTAAACAAATACATCTTTGAGGTATCTTTCCCTTCAATTTTTTTTTTTTTTTTGATATTCTTTACCTTCAACTTTTAATTTAACCAACTTGATGGTACAAATATTATTTTTCTAAAATTGACTATTGCATAAAATTTACAATATAAATAACATCAAATATGGACCACAATAAATGAAGAAAAGAAATTCATAAAGTTTTGTGAAATTAAAGTGAACCAAAAAATATCAATTAATCCTAGATGGGCTGGGCCTTACAATGTGTGCGATCCTATTTGGCATAGCACATGGGCCCATCTCTTCTGATGGACTATGCTCCAGCCCAGAAACAGACATTGAAATCTTAAGGTTAATCAAAATCTAAATATTTTTTAAAAAAAAAATATATTTTATAGAGCATCAAAATCAATTTTTTTTTATGGAAGCCATAAAAATCCAAAGTTTTTTTTTTTTTTGATAATCATCAAAATCTAAAGTTGAATGAGAGCCCACTGATTATAAAGATTCTAGGCATCTCAATAATATTTTTTTCTAAAAAAATGAAGCATTTTGGAAGTATAATATTTTGAGTTAACCTAATTTAACTTAAACAGTCATATCATATCACAAATAAATTTAAAATAAAAAATTAATTTTATTCCACATTCTATATACATAATGAAATAATAATTAATTTATATTATTTCTCTTATATATTTTAATATAATAATTAATTTTATTTCACATTCTTCATAATTTTCAATAAAAAAATCTTTATTTAAATTTAATTTTAATCTTATTAAAATTAAAGTTTGCAAACAAACAAACCCTTTTGTTTTGCTTATTTGATGTTCCCAACAATTAATGATCTCATTCTTTACGTTAATTTAGCTCGAAGATCGAAAATTGATATTAAAATGTTGGATCAAATTGAGATCGATCCGATCCAAGTGAGCTGATTAATGCCCTGTTTATGGCTCGAGATTTTTATCTATGTAATCTTGAGTTGGCATATGATCGAATTAGGCCGGTTTGAAATCAAACTAATTAAAAAAATAAAAATAATCAGTAGGCATTTATTATATATATAATTTTCTTTAGTACGTTAATTTTTATAATAAGCTAATAGATTGTTATATTAGAATTTCATTTTTTACCTTTGTTCAAATTCTGTTGACTAAAAATTATTTTTTTAAAAAAAATTGTATTTGTTATCGTTAGATTAAGATAGATAATATGATTTAAAAAAAAAATAAATAAACAATGACACTTGGACGTAAGTTTTTTACTAAAAAATTGAAAATTAATCAAAATTCGAATTGGTATTGACTCAATTGAGCTTAAATTATAATAAACAAGCTAGATCTGATTTGGATTGAATTTTTCTCATTTATATTTTGATCTTAATTGAGAATAAATCGAAAACATTCAATTTAATATTAAGTCAAGATAGAATTAGCTTCAAATTAGATGTTAACATCTCTAGCTCTAGACTATTTTTTTAGGGATAATTATACTCAGGTCTTGAATTTAAAGTTTAATAACGCACGGGTCAATGTTAACAAAAATTATAATATTAGGTCCCTGAGTTTTTAATAAGCTACCAAATTAGTCCCTTTTTATTATTAAATTTTAAAAAAATTATCATTATACCCTTCTCTCTCTCATGTCGATCTCTGCGCGCGCGAGGGATGGCCGCAGCGTCGACGGGTCGCACGCCCTGCGCGAGGCAGCAGGCACAGCCGCGGCTGGCAGCCCTCGCGCGCGTGAGGGACGGCCGCAACCGTCGGCGGGTCGCACGCCCCGCGCGAGGCCGCAGTTGTGCCCTCGCGCGCGAGAGGGACGATCATGGCCATTGGCGGGTCGCACGCCCTGCGCGAGGCCGCGGCCGGCAGCCCTCGCGTACTCTTGGGACCGCCTGCAAGGCGTGTGACCCGTCGACGGCTGCGGCTGTCCCTCAAGCGTGCAAGAGCTGGCGGCCACGGCCGTGCCTACTACCTCACGCAGGGCGTGCGACTTGCCGACGCCGCGGCAGTCCCTCACACGCGTAGGGATCGATAGGAGAGATAGAGAGAGAGAGAGAGGAGTATAATGGTAATTTTAAAAAATTTTTAATAATAAAAAAAATAAAAAACCATTTGGTAATTTATTAAAAACTGATGGACCCCAATGTGATAATTTAAAAAATGTAGATCTGTACGTTATTAAGGCTTAAACTTGAAGATTTTGGTGTAATTATCCCTGTTTTTATTGCATTATATAAATTATAATAGAGCTTGCTCGAACATGATTTTTTTGTGAATCTCTTACAACTTTTAATTATTCATTTCACGAATTTTTTTTTCTCTTTCATTGCTTAGGTTCATAATCCTAACTTAATTGTGCTTAAAAATAACATAATTGAAATGATATATAATTAAATACTAAATATAAACTGTAATATATAAACAATAATGAAAGTTTCAGTGAATATAAATACTTCTCTCAAGAGTCGGTATCAAAATAAGGGCAGTCTGCATTGGCTCTCCTATGGTTAAATAATTATTACAAATAGGTCTCAAATTTTTTTAAATCCTCAATTTAGGTCCCTTGTATAAGATTTTGTATTACCGTGAAGTCCCAATAATAATAATCTTTTAGCCTAATTATCATTCGTTACTAATTAATGATGGGAAACAAATAGAGCAAGAAGAAAAAAAGAATTTTTTTTTTTAATGTATGCAATTTTTGTCTAAAAGGGAATGATGAAGAGGTGAGATTGGCGAGGAACAAAACAGGACAAAAAATATACTAATTTAAAAATAATAATAATAATAAATAAATAAATAAAAATTTTAAATCATTCTACACAAATTCAAATATAAAAAATATTATTTTACTTTACATACTCAATATTTTAAAATAAAAATATCAACTTTATTTCACATTCTAGACCAAAATATTCAAATCGAGTATTTTGATCTAAGATGTGAAATAAAATTTATATTTTTATTAAAAGTATTTGAAGTAAAATATTATTTTTTATATTAAAAATTGTGTAGAATAATTAAAATAATTTATTTATTATTATTATTGCTATTTTTTAAATTGTATTATTTTGGTCCTATTTTGGTTCTCGCGCCAAACAGGGTACTCTATATTACGACAATGCAAATGATATTTGATAAAGTTAAATTGAGAATTTTGAAAAATTAAGATATATATATATATATTTGTGATATTTATTCAATTTCAGGAGCCTAAATATAATTTATCTTAAAAATAATAAAAATTTACATCTGTCACCCAAAAAATTCATTATTTTCAGGCAATACCCCCAAAATTCATTACTTTCAGGCAAGACCTCTTATTTTGGAGTGAATTTACAGGTAGTATCCTGCTTTTTAAGTTAAATTGTAACACCATGTGATCTCAATGTAGAGTTATTGTCTACTTTAGCTTTAAAAAAAACTGCGTGATTTGAGCACTTTTCAGAAGATCACAATCCAAGTGCTACTCCATCCTAAGTACGCTTAGCTACAAATGCATCTCTTGAGATCACGTTATCTACTTATACAACTCAAGATCTCTCTCTCTTTCCGATGTGAGACGATTCAAGCTTGCCAGGAGCCGCACTTTGCCTCAGTGATTCTTTTTTCTTAGTACATCACCTGGCAATCACTCCCCGCCCTATTCGGCCACATGCGTCACATAAATAGGAGTGCTTTATGAAAATAATGAGCTTTGGGGGTACCGTCTGAAAATAATGAATTTTTAGGAGCGACAGACGTAAATCTTCCTAAAAATAAATATCCTGCGATTATATTGAGTGGGACTGAACAGAGAAGAATGAGTCCAAGTTTTTAACAGTAATGATGGGTCTGGTGGGCATGTGCCCATGGGCTGAATGCCTGCTGACATGGGCCCATTGGGAACCCAACATATCATAGAGATTAAGAGGGAAACTCGAATTATTACACTAGTTTTGTTTCTTTTGCCAAAATTGCATAAAGAAATCGAAATTGCATTATTTATTTTTGATTGAATATTGCACGGTTGAGGAAATAGCATCATGCATCCGCACGGAAGCCTTCAACCTTGAGAGAGAGCTGTGATTGATGCCTTCAGCTCGTGCAAATACGTGAAATCTTGGGTCCTTGAAAACAATTTATCCATATAATAGGAAAACGTTTGCATGAAAATGACTGTTCAATTTTTTTTTTTTTTTTTGAAAAAAATGATTGCTCTCAAACATTTCATTTTGTGAAAAAGGACAAATAGAGAAGGAAATCACACATTATAGTAAAGATTACCTTCCCTATTATTATTTTTCAAGAGACCACATATTTTGTGTCAATCAAATTATTTGCTTTCTTATTGAGTGACCTCAGAGGGAGCTGTATTGTAAGCTCAAAGAGCGCCTGGTAGTTCATCCAAGCGTTTTTTTTCAAAATGTTCAGAATATTTTTGTTAGCAGCTTCTGCCTGTCCATTAGTGTGATGATGCCAAACAGATGTATACTTGAAGTTGATCTGATGTTTGCTGCAAAAGTTGTGAATCTGCTGATTGGCGAATGAAGTACCATTGTTTGTGATAATTTTCATGAGTATACCATACCTGCAGACGATATTAGCCCAAAGAAAGTTCTCGATGTTCTGAGTAGTAGGCTGAGTAAGTGGTTTAGTTTTACGTCATAATTTTTTTTACCTCATTTAAAATTTTTTATTTCTTTTTCATCAACTTTCATATCCATTTAAAATACAAGTAGTCGAAAAAGAAGTGATGTTCATGTAATTTAGAATTTGCGATAGTACTGTTCGAATTTGAGAGACTTCTGATACTTAAATAAACTCTCTTCTTACTGAGCTAAGAAAAAATCACTATTATTCAAAATTTTTAAATAAAAAAATGCATACTATGTATATTTGTTATTTTATTTCACCTATTGGCATATAATTTCTATTATTTTGCTTTAAAATTATGATAATAGTGTAGTTTGAATTTGAGATTTTCTTGTTCTCAGACACGCTCTTTATTCACTGAACTAAAAAAAATATCACATATTGTATTATGCATAGGAGGAGAAAGGTGGGAAGGAAGATGGTCGTCAAGGTCGACGGGGGCTACTTAAAGCGAATTGGAGATTTAGATAGCAGAGGTTGATGAAAGAGTTAATTACTATTAGAGAACTTAAGTTTGTCCTAATATACAATTGATAAATACTTATATATTAATCTAAAAACTTAAGTAATGAATAAGCATTATAAATTATATATTAACATCACAATTTGTGTTGAATATTCAATATAAGACAATTCTCCATACTTATCCTAACAGTGAGAAAAATAACAGAAAGTTAAAAGTTGAGTAATATATGAAGGGAATGAAACATGTGGTAGCTAGATCTAGTTATGGGAGATATGGGCATTAAAACATGCTTTCAACGATAACAAATTAAATGTGTCGTCACTAACGTCCACCTACAAAAAGAAAAAAATTGCAACGAATTCTTGAGAAATTAATTACAATAGTAGTCATCAAAAATCCTTTTGTTGCGAATCCTTGGTGTTCTTGTATTTTATTATTATACAATTATGCATAATATATATATATATATAAACTATAACCTATAACCCAATTTGATTCAATTGGAAAGTTGTTTTAAAGTTAGAATGAATTTAATTGATTAAATAAACTTTGATTCAAAATGAGAAAATTTTATTTCAAGTTAAGTGTGACTTGCTCAAACTCAACGCTAAAATTCATATCTCGATAAATTTATTTTTGATGGAACTTAGTATCTAAGATTGAATCAACAAATCCGGTAAATAATTATAAATTCTTGTGACCTCACAAGTTTTATCATGGCAAGGTGAAAGCTCATGAAAGTGATGGTAGCGTTCAAATTCTTGCAACTAACCTAAAAAATTAAATTTAAGTGCACTAACGATTTTGTGTATATTTTGGGTTTATTTTAATTTTATGATATAAAATAATTTTATTTTAATATTTATAGATTGTAAGATAAATGAGAATTTTTTAATGTTTGTGTGACTTATAATAAAGTTAAATTTTAATTATTTTTTTAAGTTTAAAATATTTGTGAGACATTAAATAAAATATTTTATATTTTAAAATTTATTTAAAAGTATTAAATAAATGTTAAAAAGTAGTAGAAGCATTTTAAGATGTTTCGAGTATTTTGATCCCCTACGAAACTTGAAATTATTGTGTTCCTTTAAGGACATTGTAACACAGTCACTCGCCAATATCAGCATGCACTGATCAAGCATGTGGTATTCGTTTCATGCAAAGCGTAGTAAATAACACAATAATGTCGTTTACCGTGTGTAGATGTTTTTATGCACTGAGCAAGCGTGCTTAGTATGATTTTTTTATTTAGTGCAATTATTTTCAACTTAATGTGGAGCTTTTTTGTTTAATATGAATATTTTTATACTTAAAGTATAGATTTTCTTACTTAATTTGAACATTTTATATAGAAAAGATATCTATATTAAATAAAAAAATATTCATGCCATACATCATTAAATAGAAAAATATATATATAATTGTTTCTTCTGCACGCATGTACAGTGTAAACTTGCTAATAGGTCATTGAATAATAGACCTGTCACCATAAATTAACGCAATAATTTTTCCTATCAAGCTGAAGTATTCCATATTAATTTAAAATAAAAATGAGACGTAAAGCAAGTTAATAGGTATTGTCATCTTGAAAATTAAATTGTAATTTTATCAAATAAATAAATAAATAAATTGTAATACTATTTTAAATAATTAAGTCAATAACACCAAAGATAAATCAAGTGATAAGCTACCATGATTCTTTCTTTTTTTTTTTTTTTTTTTATTTCTTATCTTTATTTAGTATTTATTCCGTTTGTTTATTGATATATTTACCTATGAAAAAAAGGCTAAATAAAATAGCAGGTTTCTGTAAAAGTGAGTTGATGGATTTTTTTTTTTTTTTTTTTTTTTTGGAGAGTAGAGCTACCATGGCTTTTCATTTTAAATAAGTTAAACTCATGTATAAAAATAAAAAAATGCTATAGAAAATTATTAGAGCTAAATAGTCCAAAATATTAAATTTACACAACTGAAAGTCAATTCAGTGCATGTGGCAGAACTCTAATAAGGCCAAATTCTTGGAGGTATGTGCCCAAAAGCCACAATTAACGCATATTAGAAGATATTTTTAATTTTTTAAAAATAAAAAATATTTTAATATTATAATATAAATAATATTATTTTATTATTTAACATAGTATTAAATATAAAGCAAGATAATATTTTTTCGAAACTTAGTCTTGCCAATAAAATTATTTTTTTTTGAAGTATATATAATTATATATAATATAAAATAAAATTAATTTTTAGTGTTAAGATTTACATAGAATGTAAAATAAATTTAATTTTATGTATATTATAATAGAAATATAAAATATTAATAAAAATATTTTTTGTAGAAATTTGGTAAAAATTTCGGCCCCAACCAAATGAAGAACACTAAACTCTAAGAAGAATCGTCTCAAACTCCAACAAGAGAATTTATCATCTATGAATTTTATTCCAACAAAGATGAGCTATATATTTCAATCGGTAGATATACATTAACTAGAGGGTGATCCCGAACTCCAAATCTCGAGATAAAATTAATATTGATGCATTCCATTCAAATCAAATTTCAAAATGGTTAAAGAACATATGATCTTATAACATGCAAGGTAGCTCAAACAATACGATGATATCCAATGATAGAGGCACGAAGAAAAGCCAAAAGAGAGAGCGCAGATATGAGCAAAAGACGAAACTAATTCTCGAGTCTCTACATAGACGAAGCAACCACCAAGGAGAGCAGAAGTAACATCTTGGAGTTGGAGAATCACAAGTGATACGGTGACATAATACTACAAGATAGATGCATGTGATCATATGCTACATCATCTAAATGAAAGCTATACAGAAACAACAAATGTGAATCTAAATGTATCAAGCAAGAGAAAGGAGCTAATAATCGACGAAAAAATGGCGCCTTGTCATTTACATTGATGTCAAAGTACAAGCCTAAAACAAATCAACAATCAAAATAATCCAGACGAAAACAACGAATACAAACTCGTATTAATTCAATTAACTTGTGTTAAATTCGAAGAACAATATGATTTCAAAGAAGTAGAATTTAGAGAGAAACATAAAACTCTACTGAAAAAAGATAAATGTTAGAGAAAAC
The DNA here is from genome assembly GCA_002786265.1 of Apostasia shenzhenica. NCBI lineage: Eukaryota > Viridiplantae > Streptophyta > Magnoliopsida > Asparagales > Orchidaceae > Apostasia > Apostasia shenzhenica. The sequence goes on from KZ451953.1 coordinate 73,777, forward strand.
ATGTGATCATAGTAAATAGAGTGCACGTCAAGAAGGTGAAGCAATAAAAGCATGCAGTTCGTCATCCTCTCACCTCTGACTGCAGCCATCACAAACCTGGAAGAAGACATGATGAGCAATTTCCAAGAGCAGAAGCAATAATTTTTTGTATCCTATGCAGTCTTCTACATTATATTATATTATATGTTTTAATTTTATTATTATAATCTAGAATAAATTGCATCCAAGCTCTTCGAGTCTTGTAAGCATTATAAATTGATCTCAACTTTTTACAAATATAAGTTTGCGTTCTCGAGATTGTTAATTTTTTCACTATTATACAGTAAGGTTATTTTCAAACGTTAATTTTTTAGTAGTGTTTTAGAATATATTTTAGAAATATTAATATTAATATTTTTCAGTATTAAATTTTTTATAATGAAAAAAAGAGAAATTAAATTTTAAATTTTTGTTTAATTTTTAAAAAAAATAAGGACAAAATAGTATGATAATCTATTGAAATATTTAAATAATTTAAATTAATTAATAAAATAATCAAATTTTATATTATTTCAAAAAAGAGACTAAAATTTTTAAATCACAAGGTCTAATTATAGATTTTTTGAAATTAAGATTAATTTATAATGTGCATCTAACGTCATGATCTGAGTTTGAATTTACCCAATAATCTAATATAACAATATAATAATCTATATTTTTAAAAATTTGTTTAATTAGTTCTTTCTTTGTGAAAAATTATATGTTAAACAGTATCAAATATTTAACAGCTGCCATCTTTAAGTGAAGTATAAAAATGATATTTTATAAAATTCAAAATTTTAAGAGCAGTAACAACTCTAAATATATTCGCATAATATTAGAAATTTCTATTTTTTTAGCATTGAAAAGGACAAAGAACAACTTAGCTAGGCATAATATAAAATGATAAATGTCAATTTAGGTATATCTCTAGTCTTTTCAACACATTAATTGATGTCCAATCAGAAAAAAAAAACATTTATTGATAAGTTTAAGCAGAAAATATTAAAATTGATCTATTTAAAATATTTTTCTGATGACATAAAAATAACAACTGTAAAGATATAATATGAATATTAGAATTTAATTATTTCACATTTTATATATTTTTAATATTAAAATAATTTTTTATTAAATATAAAAAAGAAAATATTTTTTATTTTAAAAAAAATTGAACCAAACAGACAATTATTTTACTAATTATATATATATATAGTATGATATAGTTGCTGAGATTCACAAATTAATTAAGCAATTTTATCGAAATATTAGATATGTAAAAAATTAAATTTTTGTAATTGATTATAACAATTTAAATTTTTGTATGATTAAATCGCTTGCAGTGATTTTTTTAATAAATTATGAAAATTATTTTTGTATTATTAATTTTTAATAATTGAATTAAATATAAGATTCTTACTATACGAAAATATTTAATGTTATCTAAATTTATTTTAAAAGTACTTTCATAACGATCAAGTATGAAAACATAATACTTTATATTGAAATAGTATTTTATACTCTCATACAAAAATATGTAAATATATGTATAATTTTATATATGTAATACATATAACTAGAATTATATTCAAATATAATTTTTATATTACCTGCAATGCATGCTGTTAAATTTATATTCAAATATCATTTTAGCTAGTGTTGTACTTAGTATTATAATCGTATTCAAATATAATTTTAAAAATTTCAGTGTTGCATGATATATAGTATAAATATATTAAAATATAATTTTGATTATGCTACAGTCAAAATTGTATTTAAATACGATTATTTTTTGTAAAGTATTTTTAATATTAAAATTTAGAATTTTGATATATTATAATTTTTATAATTGTTTGATGTATTAAATACGCTCAAAATTAATCAAAAATTTAGAAAATTAATAATTGGAATATGACCCAACAATATTTTAAAGTAATTTAGTTTTCTATTTAGTTTGATATTTTATTAATTAATAATATATTAAAAATTAATGTATCAAATTAATATCAGAACAGTTGATTATAATTTAAATCACTAAATTTAAATATAATATAGTTAACATGTTATTTATATATTAAAAAATATTACATAAATTTAATTTGATGCTAAATGCTCACTAAAAAAATTAAAATATGTTTTAGTTATAAACTATATTTAAATATGTTTACAATTTATTATAATTTTCACACTTTTTAACATATCAAATGAACTGAAAATTTGCCCATATTTTAAAGCATTGTTATCATAATATTGTACAATTATATTTAGGAGTAATTCTGTTTTTGAATTAGTTTGATATTTTATTAAGTAATAATGTATTGAAAATTAATATATTAAAATTAATATCAAAATATTTAAATTAAAGAATTAAATTAAAATAAGATATAACTAACATGGTGTTGAAGATATCAAAAAACTTCATGTTGAATTGATCTCTAATTTGAAACTAAATATTCGCCAAAAAAAAATTTGTAATTTTATGTTTTTTAAAAAGCTATTTTATATTAGTTATAATTCATACATTTTTGGTTCTGCCAATTGCATTTAAAATTTGTCGAAATTTTTGGTTCTGCCAAAGTGATATCATTTCAGAGTTAATTTAGCATTTTATTACCTAATAATATAATAATATTCTAATAATTTAAAAATTATATTATAATATAAAACCCACACCCACGGGTCATCTGCAAGCACGTCTCTGTTAATGTGTTAACGACATGAAGAGACCGTCTACCATGTGAAACGATTCCATTAAAATAGCATGACTCGTATGATAATGTGTATGACATGAAAGAATTTGCCAATTAATAATACCTCAAAGTAGTAAATTAAATTACCATATAAATCGTTAATGAGTTTCTTGCTATTTTTGCCTGAGAGAATACTCGCACCAAATAATATGCGAATTTATATTCAGAATCTTTAGCTCTCAATTGATCAAAAGACTACTTTTTTATGTGCGGAGAGAATTATATTAAAAGTATTATAGGAGATTTATGATTATCTGTTATTTGATGCAAGATATGTGATAGATTTAATAATTTATAATTTACTTAAAATTTTAATCATCTATGATGAAAACACATTAACTTTGCTCCAAAACATTAAAATTGATTTAATGTTTAATTAAATATAGCAATAATTATGTTTTTGAAATGAAGAGTATTTTTTTTTTTAGGTAAAGATCAAATATTTGTTCCTCAAATATATTCTTCTACATGAAGGTAGGGATGAGAGCGATCCGAGTCTAAGTCGAGCCGGGCACAGCCCAAACTAAACTTATTGTAATTTGAGTCAAGTTCAAGCTGGCTCATTTTAACTTCAAGCTAACTCAAGCCATAACCGTGACAACCTAATGCTCTCTAATAATTGAAACTTTTTTAAAAAATTGCCTAACAACACCTAACACATACTTATATATAGTAATAAGCATATTTAATGATCATATTTTTTAATAATAATTATATTTAATTAACTAATTAGCATATTAAGCATAATTACAAAAATTAAAAAGGAGCATATTTTTAGGGCAGTAAGGGGTGGGCTGCTAACTTGAAGTCGCTCATCGTACGGGCAGCTTCTTGTTATTGGAAGTCACTCGTTCTATGGATGACTTCTTATTATCAGAAGTCACCATTAATTTCATTAGAGGTTTCACCATTGCATTTGGGTAAAGACATATCTTAATCATGAATTCTTACTATCATATTTATAATAAAAAATTGAACTTTCAGTCTTTCACCATTGCACTAAAGTGATGATAAACCCTAAGGCCTTGTTTGTTTGGATGTTAACTATATTTAATTTTAAGCAGGTATATTACATCACACATAAAATTTAATATTAAAAATTAATTTTATTTTACATTCTACATACATTACCAAAATAGTAACTAACTTATATCACATCCCTTATACATCCCAACATAATAACTAACTTTATATCACATCCCTAACATATTCCAACATAATAATTAACTTTATTTTATATTATTTATAACTTTCAATAAAAAAATATTTCTATTCAAATTTAATTTTAACCTTGTTAAATTAAATCCTATAAATAAATAGGCCTAAGAGTTTTCGCGATTACATTTGAGTAATGAAGACTTTTGAAATAAAGTTATATGAAAGAAACTTCTAAAATGATAGTATAATAACTAAGAAAATAAGAAAAAAATTAAATAAAATTAAAGTTGAATGTATTACATCTCTGTGCTATATATTGTTATATGAGATTTATGATTTTCTGTTATTCATACTATTGATTTTGGGTACGAAACTATTTTATTTAGTATATTGAGTTGAGTTCATCTACTGAGTTCTATAGTTAGATTAATGTCATTTTTATAGTACTAAAATTTTAGGATTGTAGATATAACACAATCATGGGCTCACAAGAAAGGAAGAAAGACCATTAATTAAATACTTTTTGTTTCATTTAATTGTAAAATATATTATTTTTGTTATAAATAGGAAAAATTAATTAATGCGACACCCAGTATTCCTTGACCCCACATTGATTATTCGTGTTGTCGGGTTAATTGCAATCGGGATGTCACAATTATAAATATTAAAAACTATTTTTAGTAGATAATATTGTTCTAATGAATTTTTTAAAAAATAATAATTTATTAGTTCAACTGATTTGACGATTAATTTGACCAATTTGACTATGAACCACAGTAGAGTACTGGTTCCTAGTCCAAATCATTTTTACCAATATTACTCACACATATTTCAATAAAAAACTTAATTTTATTTTACATCAAAAATAGTTTTTAATAATAAATTAATTTTATTTCACAACTTATTATTAAAATATTTTTACTTTTTTATCTTAAAAAAATTATAAATATTCTTATATATATATATAAAATTCACCCTAGGATAATAAGTTTGCTTTAAAAAATTAAAATATTAGAACTGATATAACTAATAAAACATTCAAGTGATTTTATGGTCTTGCCTTAAGTTAAGAAAAGTTATATTTTTCATAGAAAGAAAAAATTCACTCTCAACTGAAATAAAGAATTTTTTATCATATATATAGGAAAATTAGATAATAAAATTTACAAAAATATCGACGCCAAACTTCAGCCTTCTTATTTGGTTCATGACTAAGTTAGGTATAACTATTTTTTTAAAAAATAAAATAAAATAATTTATATAATTCTCAATACATCAATCAATTTTATTTAATATTCTCATAATTAATTAACTTTATTTCTCATCATATATATATCTCATTTATATTTTTTTATAAAAAATAGAAAAAATGGTTAAATGCACATAAAATAAATCAACTTCAAGAATAAGTGTGTTACTTTAGCACGCGTTAATGGACCGAAAACGTAGTGTATCTTATATATGTAAAATAAGCTAGATTTGATTTTTCACTCAGTGATATATAAAATTATTTTAATATATACTAAATGATTCATATATTTTATTATTAAAAAAAAAAATTGGTCAAAGGATAGCCCACCACCCCTATATATGCAGTCTCACCAAACCAATAACAGCAGATAGCTCAACTCATGACAGATAAATGAAGAGGAAAAATGGAAACCCCTGAATTCATCAGAGATTGCTTCTTCATCTGTTCATTATTTATTCTCAACTACCATATCTATTTCTTTAGCTTCAAACTTCCCACCAAAAATTAAAAAATATATATAATAAAAAAAATATAATATTTATCTACATATCACATAATTTAATTTTATTTATGCCTTATTTATCCATTCTTAGTTAATCACGCTATGCACACTCAAAACATTACAAAATCTTACATACACACATTTGAATTAAAACTTAATCAAAATCTATTTGAAAAAAAAATTCTGTTAGTAAATCATTAAAATTATATTTTTACTCTTAATGGTATATATTTTTCTCTTCCTCAATACCATGTACACTAAAGCACTGATTGGTCTTAAAATTAATTCACATCGCGGATATCTCCTTCCTTTGCCGTCACCTAAACATTAAGGTTTTAAGATTTTCACTCAAAATATATTTAAATATCTTTAAAATAATATGATGAACGGCTCAGATTTTTTGTAATTTAACTATAATTAGATTATTGAAAAAGTTATGATTACTCATTATAATAGAAATAAGTTAAAATGTGTGTATGTAAGATTTTATAATGTTTTGAGTGTGTATAACGTAATTAACTAAAGAATGGATGGTTAAGGCATAAATAAAACTAAATTATGTGGTATGTATGTAATTATCCCTAAAAATAAATATAAAAATGCAATTAGGTATTCACATAATATTTTGATTTCTGGATTTTTGGTGCCTTATTATTGGAATGAAAACAATTATACATTAAAAAAAATAATTATATTTTTCATCAGTGGCCATCAATTATTTTAAATTTTTTATTATTGCATAAAAAACCATATCATTTTTATTTCTAATCAGCAGAGAAGAGGGTACGTATTTATTTTGGTACCTCCAGTTGAGTTTTAAAAAAAAATTAGAGGTTATTTTAAATAATTATAGGGGTAATTATATTTGAGTTCTTGAGATAAATCTTTATTTTAACTAGGTTTACAAAATAAAAAACATTCTATTTTAATTCCTTTTTTACATAATCTATTAATTTTTGCCATTAAGATATATATATGCATTTTCATATTTAGAATTAAAATTATAGAGTACTAAAACATAAAGAAGGATGAATGTTTATGGTTAATAATAATAGTAATTATAATTGCATAATATTTTTAAAAAATATAATTAATTTTAGTGATTAAACGTAATGAAATTGATGAAAATTAAAGAACTTATATAGAACAATTTCTACATATTAAGATCTATATGAAACATTTTAAATTTTATGAACTTATGTGAAATTGGAGTTTATCACATGAGCTCATATGTGATTACTCCTAATTATAATTTGCCATTAATTAACTCATCAATTTCATTGTCTAAATATTTGCTATATATATGAAATACTAGTTCCACCTTCTCCTCAAATAAATTTAGGGGGCGCTTAGTTTATTAATATTATCTTGATATTATGTCAGATTATCTAGAAAAAATAATTGTTTAGTTTAATGATATTTACAGATAATTTTTTTAAAAAATTATATAATTATCAACTCAAAAGATGATATTTAGATGTCATAATATCTAAATTATATGACATAATACTAAAATAATAACAAATTAAATGTCTCTTTAATGATCACTAATGTTAATTTATTAAAAAAATTAAATAAAGAGATTAACCTAATTTAAGAGATTATTTAAAACTTTTAAGAGCTTTCATGTGAATGACATAAAAAGTAACAATCTTGAGGTGAAACTAATCAAATTAAATTTCTATAAGATTCAAGGGACTGATTTTGGAAAAATTATTGAATTCAAATAACGTATTATATCATCTTCTAGGGATCAATTAATCAACATGCCACATATAAGAAAGAAAGCATCATATAATTAAGCATTGAAAGTATGTTGTACATAATTAAATAATATTTTTTTATTCCAATAATTAGCATCACGATATCACTAATTTTGAGCGACATGATCCTTCCTATAAGCATATAGTATTTCATATAGCTCTAAGTTGCTTTTGTGTAGCACATACACAACACTAACATCTATTAAGTTGCTTCTGTTTGCGACTATCTTCACGTATCTTCACGTTATAAAATAATTATTTTTAAAAAGACAACTCACTAAATACTCCGAATTCAATAATTCTTCAAAATGTTATCCGCCTCAAAATCGAGAAACCTAAGTATAATCTAAAGATAAAGCTAGGGGTGAGAGGTTTGCTGGAAGATCTGTAGTCGTCCTCTAATATTTGAATCAACATTAATTAGCTCGAATTAAGTTAATTGAGCCGAGCCACGAGCTGTGACTCAATCTGATCGAGTTAGTATATTATTTTTATTTTCTAAAATATAAATAATTTATTTAATTTTTTATTATTTATATATAATTATATATTAATTGTAATCAAAATATTTATTAGGTGATCTTATAAGAACATAGTTAACGGTCATTTTTTTGAGAGTTTTAATTAGTTTGATCAAAGCTCTAGATATTTAAAAGTGGAAATAAATTAACTTAAATTTGAAATAAATTGAGAGGAGCTGAGTTTTAGATTTTAATAAATTACTCAAAATTTCTCATCTACTGAGAACGAGCTCACCATTCAATTCGCGCATTCAATTCCCCACCCTGTCCTCCTACCCCAATTTATTGCCCACATGACTCCTCCTTCTTCTTCCCCTTGTTTTCCCTCCCTTCTCTCCCTTCAAAATCACTTCTCTCTCTCTCTCTCTCTCTCTCTCTCTCTCTCTCTCTCTCTCTCTCACTCTTCCATTATAGATCAAGGAAGCTACCCACCGTCGATCCCCACCCTCATAAATTCACCAAAACACCTCTCATACTAACAGTGAAGCTAAAGAAGGATTACGTTATCCGCCGTCTAATGGGGAGGAAGAAGCTGCCCTTCGCCGCTCTGCTTTTCTCCGCCGAATCCTCTGCTTCTCCGTGGCCGTGGGCCTCCTGCAGCCAGCGGCCCAAAACCCATTCCTTCAGAGCCGATGCCTTGCCGGAGTCATCCGAGATCTTCTCCCCAGAGCCCTCAGAGCTCCCGGAATCGGCCGCCGTTCTTCAAGGGCTCCGGTCCGACCGGCTCTTCTTCGACCCTGTCTACCCTGGCGGCGGCAGCAGCAGCAGCAGCTCGATCATGCCTGAGCCAGCGCCGCCGCCTGAATTCCGTGGGGGAGTGGCGGTGGCGGTGGAGTCGACGGACCCCTACGGCGACTTCCGGACGTCGATGGAGGAGATGGTGGAGTCGAAGGGGGCAGCGGATTGGGAGTGGCTACAGGAGATGCTGGCCTGGTTCCTGAGAGCCAACGGGAAGGCGACCCACGGGTTCGTCGTCGGCGCCTTCCTGGATTTGCTCGTCGGCCTGGCCGCGTCGTCTTCTTCGTCGTCGGTGCCCACCGATCACAACCCGCTGTACTCCTCGTCGTCGTCGTCTTCCTGCTGTTCGTCTTACAGCTTCGAGATCGAACAGGCGGACGAAAATGGAAATGGGTAAATTTTGGGGTCCTTTTTCGTAATTTTTTGTACATCGACCTCAATGCATTCATGGCCGCCGCAGCGTGTACATAAATTATATAAGCTTTTAAACACTCACCAGATCTTAGGTAAATTACATTTTGATCTCTTAATTCTACTTTTTCTCATATTAGCTCATACATTTAACATTTTAAGTCACTTCAATTTATGAGGTCGTAATTTTATTTCATTTTAGCTGATTAATATGTGTATTTTGATAGTTAGTCTATTAATAATTTATTTATCTGTTTTCTGAAATGTGATTATATTAAAAGTATATATATTCTCGAAAAGGAATTAATGAATCCGTATAAAAATAATTTAATAGTTTTTGGAGTGTATTAGATCAGTGCCTTGCTATATGTTATTTTTTATTAAAAAGATATTTGATTTGATATTATCTTAATGCTATATCATATTATTTAAATATCATCACATTTAGATATTTTTGAGTGATAATTCTTTAAATTTTTAAAAGATTATTATTTAAATATATTATCAAATTAAATAATTATTATTTTTAAATAAAATTAAATCAAATAATCCTTAAATTTGACGTAGTCACGTAAGTAGTAGAGATATATTAAAATAAATAAATAAGTAAAGTTCCGGTGCTATTAAAATAAAAATAACTGAAAAAGTTTAAACTAAAATAACTTAATATTCATATATAAACCAATATATGAAAACTTCAATTATTTTATCTTTTTTCAGAGCATTATAGCATAAAAATTGAAATATATAATGATAATATTCATATATATATTCATTTTTTTTTGTAATAAGATATATTCATATGTCAAGGCCCTATTTAGTGTGAAGACCAAAATCAGTATTAAAATAGCACTAATTTAAACAATAATAATAAATAAATAAAAATAATTTTTAAATTATTTTACATAAATTTTAATATAAATAATATTATTTAATTTTATTTACTCAATAATTTTTAATAAAAATATCAATTTTATTTCACATTCTAAACTAAAATGTTCAATTCTAATATTTTGGTATAAAACGTAAAATAAAATTAATATTTTTATTGAAATTTATTAGTATGTAAATAAAATAATATTTTTATATTAAAATTTATGTAGAATGCTTTAAAAATTTTATTTATTTATTTATTATTATTATTATTTAAATTAATATTATTTTGGTCTTCACGTCAAACAGAGAGAATACTTTTGCTAACAATAAATATTAGCTAAGGGTGTTAATATGGATCGAAGATCGAAAATCGATCGAAAATTGAATCGATTTTAGATCGAATTGAAATCGAGTCGGTCTAAATGAGCCGACTAAAGAACCAAAAGTTTGGCTCCGTAATAATTTCGAGCCGGGTAGGCTCGGCTCGATCAGCTCGAATTAAAATATATTTTATATTATAATATATATATATATATATATTAAACTGAGCCGATCTCGAGCCGGGTAAGTCCGGCTCGAGATCGGCTCAAAAAAAATTGAGATTTGATTCATTTTTTAGCTGGTTCGAAAATGAATCGAAATTGGCTCGAAGTCAATTGGAATCGACTCGAGCCAGCTCGAAGTTAAACCCAATCGAGCTCGCATTGATTTTGAGTCAATCGAAATGTGATCGATCCGATTCGATACTGGCCTGAAATCAGATCGGTAACGGCCCTAATATTAGCATTCAAAAAGCAGTAAAATTAACATACAACATGCCATTGCTTATTTATTGCATTTGGTAGTATGCTTTGGGATGGAAAGTAGATAAATATGCAGAGAGCAATTAACAAGATATAAACACTGATAAAATTAGAGTTTTACCAAAGAAGTGATTTATAAGTTATGCTGAATAATTCAAATTTTCGAAGAAAATATACATATATTTGTATATAAAAAATTACATCATAAAATTATAAACATATAGCTCAAGATCACCGCTCCATGGCAGCCGAACAAATAACTGATATAAGAACGCACCGGAGGTGCAGCTGATTCTAAAATCTAAACAAACTTTGAAAATATTACTAATTACTACACGTGAGATCTTAGATTTACATCAACCTGCTAAAATGATGCGGTACTAGGGGTGAGAACTATCCGAGCTCGAGCCGAACCGGGCATGGGTCAAACTCAGGTCATCTCAATTAGATTCGAGTTGGAGCTGACTCATTTAAATGTCGAGCTGGCTCGAGCCATAATTGAGCTAACATAAACTTTTTAAGAATTGATTTTTTTTTTAAAAAGTATCTCAACTAAGATATAAACTTGGATTAATCATAGCCATCAAATCACTTAAAAAGATATCATAGATTCCTAATAACAACTAGCAAATTTTGTGTGCATGCAAATTCATATAGTACTCTCACATAGTGCTCCCTGTCCCACCATAATTAACAAACACATGCTGGATGTTTATATATAGCATGATGTTGATTCTGGATTTCTCGAATGCATTGACGAGGAGAAAGAAAGATTCTCAAGGATCAGCAGTTACAATATTTCTAATTCAGAATACTGAAGTAGAGGAGTAAAGAGATATCTAGAAAAATACACAATGATTTAAAGTGGTTCAGGAATAGCTTCTCCTACGTCGACCAAGGAGTTAGAGAAAGAGGGTTTCACTAGTGCTCAGAAGAGGTTTGGTCAAAGGACCAGTACAAGGAGAAAGAAGAAGAGAATACAAGCTCAGTTTGTTCATCCTGGCCTTTAGAGCTCTATCCAGAGGTATTTATAGATGAGCTGTAATAAAGTACAGTAGGTTTTCGGGCTAAAATATTATAATTGTCGTCTTCATGCCATCGAGCCCATACTTGTCGGCCCCAAGAAGACCGTTAATACTACAAAGGCATGCAGGCTCTTAATCTGTACGACTGGCGATGATCTACACTTTGTGAAAATCGAGCTGATATGACACAGACTCTACTGGGTTGAGGCAGCGACATAAATGAATGAATATCGTGGCTCGATATTGTTGATGACCAAACAATGTGACTGATGTCTTCAAGAAGCTGATGATCCCATATTGTGGCCGACAGTACTGGCAGTTATGGACTAAATATCGTACCCGATATTATAACAAGAACCCGTAATCAAATATCATGGATGATAGCATAGAAGAGTAGTGACCAAAATATCGTGGTCGATGATATGGAAGGCCAGATATCATGGCCGAAGGTATAGAAGGCCAGACGTCATGGCAAAAAGGTATAGAAGGTTAAACATCATAGCCAATAGTTGGTTTTAACTATACGCATCTACCACCTAGCTTCTCTTACACCTCTGCCACATGGACATTCCGAATATGCTGGCGTGGATCCAGATACAACACATGGCCTAGCTATTGAATATAAAGACTTGTCTTTAACAAAATTTTATTTTACTAAACCTCTATTAAAGGTAGGATATATATGTCAAATTGGAGGAACAAAAGCGTGCGGTCCAAACTCATGCTGGGGAGATAGTGATCTACTCAAAAACTCCGACAGAATCGTCAAATTTATTGATTATCATGAGAGAGATGAATAGGTGCACAACAATAAGCTAGAGATAATTGCTAATGCATGCAGTGATGATAATATTTAAGTGTAGAAGGAACGAACTCAATAGTGCTATGAAAATAAAAAATTATACAAGAATAAAATACATAATATAGTTCGGCAATACCCTTGGCCTATATCGAGGTCCTCTTTATACACTCTAGTAGTGAAGGTGTTAGGTTACCTTGAGAAACCCAACTGGAGTCCAACATATAATTGATTGATACTTATTAACTCAAAAGATTGGGTCAATGAATAAAAACAATATATTGTATGTTAACATAACTTGTGCGTTGAGAATCCATTCACCTACATTAATTGAATTTTTGTTTGTCTAATAGATCATTCAACTGCATGCATACATCTCAAGATCTCATCCAACCACCTGGAGCAACAATTAGAGTCACCTACTTTTACCATTTTTCAAACCATAATAAAAACGACAGAATTAATCACTCGATCCATATAAGGCCCATCTGATGCCTAGTTGAATCATCAGCTCCAACACCACTTAATGAGAATTACTTTGAGAGCTCTGAGACAATTAATTATCGAGCATCTATCAACCCAAAAAGGCTAGGCTAACAGGTAAAGACCGTCAATTGTATATTAACACAACTTATAATATTAAATAACCATTGCGAAATAATTCACTTCTGTACGTATTCCTGCAAATTAAAAAGCTTTACACTGATCATCTCTTCTAAGCGCTCGCTCCCTTAAAACACTTCTAAAAGATTTCGATCCTCCTCTCAGTCGTCTCCTAAAGTGCTGATTATACTCAACATTACACATGATATGCAGCAAGTTGGCTCTACTGTTGGAGATGATATGAATACTGTAGTTTATAGTTGTGGTCCTTAAATTGTTCTCTTCTCCTACATGCGTTCATTATTTCAGAGTTTCACTATTTCTTCTGTTCCACTACTGTCAGAGTATTCATAAATAAATAAATAAATTTATTTATTTATATATTTATCTGCTTATTCCAATTGTTAACGTGAGAAAATAATTAGATTTTTTACGTGGAAAATCGGTCAGGCGGAAAAACCACGGCTCCTTTCGAGGAGGCTTCAAAAATCACTAGAATCACTCTTTTCTTTTGAATTACAGTAAGCTCAGTGGATTTCTTATGTTCAGCTCCCTTGAAGGCTGTTACAATGAGGTATATATACCCTGGTCTACTGTGTAGTCATTTCAGCAGAATGTACTTCAGCTTTAGTGACGGCCCATCAATGCCCGCAGAGAAGGGGCCACTCCCTAGCCTTCACTGTACGGTGTACGGATGGTACGGTCTGACGGCGGGAGAGACCATACCTCTTGAAAGCAGGATGGTTCCCAATGTTGTCAGGCATCGGTCAGTTCTGGTCCCTGTTATTTATCTCGGTCTTTTCGACGTCTGCTGTTCGGGGCGGTATTCCTCATGTTCGGCACCGGGCACTCATGCCGTCGATGCCACGTAAGCCTCTACGTGGGTGGTCCAGATGATGGCGCGTGGATCAGATGCAACACCAATTAAATAATTCACATGTATACCAAGCTGAGAACTTAGATTTTCATTTATATAATCAAATAATAATGTAAGTCACGCAATCACGGGGAAACAACAGTGCTGAACTGCTAGCCTATCACACCTGTGGGTGCAGCCATTGAGGCCACTTGCACATTCTTGAAATTTACGGAATGCATTAATGATGTAGAACGTACTATTAAATATTAGGAATAATTACCTACATGTCGTATAATTTAATTTTATTTATATTTTATTCATCGATTCTTAATTAATTACTCTATGCACACTCAAAATATCATAAAATCTTACATACACATATTTTAACTTATTTCTATTATAATGAGTAATCATAATTTTTCAATAATCTAATTATAGTTAGATTATAAAAAAATTAGGTTATTTATCATATTATTTTAAGAATATTTAAATATATTTTGAGTGAAAATCTTAAAATATTAATGTTTACGTGGCGGTAAAGGAAGGTCGCTGCAGGTCGCCGACGCGTGGGTCGCCGCAGCGTCGCAGGCGTGCTGGGCCGCATGCTGCGGCGACCCATGGGTGCACGCCTGGCGACCCGCGCGCGCACGCTGGCAGTCACGGCAGCTCGCGCAGCCGCCTACACGAGGACGTCGGCGTCGCGCGCTGCCGACCACACCGTGGACTAAAGGTATAATTGTAATTTCATATTTAAAAATTTTATTATTTCTTAATTAATTAAAATTTTGATTTAACGAAATTTTTATCAATAACGTTTAATTGGACCTTATTGGAAGCTTTTTATAAATATTATGAACCACAATGATTTATATAATAAGTTTTGGGACCTGTCTGGTATGCTTTTAAAATTGTGAACGCGTATAACAAGTCGAGTAGACCTCAGAGGCCTAACTAAAATTACTCATAAATTTTTTAAGTGTCATTAAAACAATTTGAAGTAAGTCAAAGTTCAAACACAAAAGATTTAGTTTTTAATTCAGCTTTTCAAATTTTTATTTTAATTTAGGGGAGATTTAGTTTGATGTTATCTTAATATTATATTATATTATCTAAAATTAATAATTATTTTATTTAACATATTAAAAATTTATAAAATAATATAAAATTATTATTTAAAATATAACATCTAAATATCAAAATATATACATAACAGAACGTCAAGATAATATTAAATTAAAATCCTCGTAGTCTGAATAAATAACAATAATAATGGTAATATAAACTATAAATAAAACTTTTTATATAACTAAATTTAAATTAAAATTAAACTTTACAAAATATTTTTATACTTTTTTGCTGTAACAAAAAAAATGTTATTAAAAAAATTAATACTGATGTGTATTATTATTAAAGAAAAATTGGGTGAGCTTTTTAGCTGGTCTGGTCAGTCCAACCCAGATTCGATTTGTTAAAAATATAATTGATATGAGACAAATTTTAAATTATTACTTCGTGTCAAAAATTTATTCTATTTTATACAATATTTGGGAAGTCTGATTGTGTCGGATCCGATCCATTGGCAGGCCTCTAAGCCGGCTCGACCCGGCCCATGTCACTGTTTGATTGGGCTTGGAATTCAGACCGTGGGCCGCAGCTAGAGCTTATATTGGGCTTCGAGCCCAATTCTACGTGTACCATTTGTTGGTAACTCCGTTTGTACAATTTTCTTACGATCGATTCTTGATCGTATTTGAGAATTACGAATATTGATACAATTTAATAGGATAACTTTTTTAAAAAAAATATTGTGAGCTAATTTGTAAATACGAGCAATGTTTCAAAAATCGAATCGGTTCAACTATAAACTGGCCAATTGATTGATTCGAATGCGGATTAAAATTGCTCCTCCGGATTGGTCTGTGCTGGGTTGGTTCACAGTCAAATCGGTTAACTTGACGAAAAAATGTAGCCAAACCTTATGATATAACATACATTTTAATTATTTATTTTTTCTCAGTAATTCTTTGATATTATTATTGAGGCATATATGATGTAATGTTGCATTGCATTATATTTTATGACTATATTTTTCTTAAACTTTAAACCTTCTATTTTATTGATTTAAAACCTAGTCTAGTATAAAATCTTGGATACAAGCCCAATCAGTTTATCTCATATATAGACTTATATCATTTTTTTTTATTTTTTTTAATATTAGGAATAGAATTATATAAATAACCAGCAAATAGTAAAAAAGATTGATTATAATTGTTAGAATTTTTTCTAACACCCCTAATCGAATAGCCCTCCTCGAACAGCTCTTCAAGAAGATATCACCCGATCTTATTCGATCTCTGTAATACTATGTCAACTTAGCATTTAAGGCGATATGGGAGTCCACTGTCTAATCGTTTTTTGCGGGAATAGGCGCCAGATGTAACAGACTGTATTCATTATGTCCCCTCTCCTCTCCAAGCTATAAATAAGAGGAGAAGAAACTCTCTCTGGGGCTCTCTCTCTCTCTCTCACTAAGCTTTGTAAAAGAAGAGATTCAATTAGTGAATTTAAATCGCCTAGAAGGCGTTGTGATTTTCCCCCCGGATATTCGAGTTTCTACGTAAAAATTATTGTCTTATTTCATTATATTTTAAATAACAAAATGTTCATATGAAATAGGAAAAAAACTCATAAATCCCACAACTAATTATGCCTCCTATCTATTTATTACAATTATGATTGCAAAAAAAATCAATATTAGTTTTTTTAAATTTTTTAAAAATACAAAACAATGAAAAGCTCCCTTTAGTAAACAAAAACATCCTTATATGAATATATATATATATATATATATATATATATATATATATATATATATATATATATATATATATATATATATATATATATATATATATATAAATGATAGTAAATGCCATCTCTCCTGTGGCTTCTCAGAAATGATAACGAAATTCTCTCTAAAATATAGATTATCTTTCATGGAATAATTTTTTATATAAAAATTATAAAAAAAATAATCATAAAATTTTTCTACTTCATAATTTTCCATGTTATATATGTACATGTTTTAATATAAATGACTTACTTTATTTTAAAAATTTACATATTTTTTAAAATTGATCATAAAAGTTTTACATCACTCCTTTTTTTCCAACATCATACAGATTGGAATACCTAAGTGAGTTTTCTGATTTAATTAAATGAACTGTTAACAATGTTTTAAAAACCAGATTGGATCGGCCGGTTCAACCGATCGGACCTTGAACCGGTCGGCTGGCCTTTCCTGACTAATTTTATAACTGGATTTGCTTAAAACTAATCAGAATTGGTCCAAACCGCAGTTCAACCGATCAATCAGTGAACTAATATGGTTGAACAGGATGGATTTGCAGGTAGCAAAAATTTTAAAAAAAATATTTTTTTAGTAATGACATAGTACAAGATGCAATATTTAGTAATATAGAATTATGAAATGATTTAGTATTTTAATATTGACAGAGCGTATAATTTATTCAGATCTTTTGATGATGTACTAAATATTGGACTCAATTTGCAGTTTGTGAATATTTTATTAGGTTAATATTACTTAAATTTATTTAGAATTATTTTTTTGGATAATCACACAAAATATTATTTATTAAAATTAATATATTCAATTGTTAAAATATTTATTTTATATCTAATAATTATTATGTTAATGTGTGAATAATATATATCTCAAATATGTTTATATTATATTTTATAAATTTTTTAAAATTATTAGATCTTCGCAGTTCAACTCCGGTTTGACCCCGGTTCTATCATTGAGCTTGAACCTTTCAATCTACTAGTTCTAAAGCCGGTTCGATTTTTAAAATCTTGGATGTGAAAATAATATCCTAGTATTCCACAAGATTTGATTGTATTTAAATTTTGGTCTTTCGTTAAAGCTAGAAATGTTCCGGGTACCTTTATGTCATTTTCCGCACACTTCATGCAAAATGTCAGGCAGGTACTAATTATGCCTCCCCGCTTTCTTCTACGTAAACCCGCAGCACAAAATCTGGAAACAGCATCATGCAGATCTAGCGTGATGATCTCTCTCTCTCTCTCTCTCTCTCTCTCTCTCTAGATCCTTACGTCACGCTTCCTTTTTTTTATTTTATTTTTATTTCCAAATTTTTTGTGAATAGAGATGGGCTCGCTTGAAAAAAAAATCCTTTAAAATATTTTTATTAATATTTTCTATTTTTAAAAATTACCTTTATTTTACCTTCTATACAAATTCTAATCTTAAAACTAGGGCCGGCAATTTTATTCGAAAATCTAAAATCGCTCGAAACTCGCTCGATAAAAAACTCGACTCGAAATCGATTCGAGTCATTTCGAGTCGAGTTTCGAGCTATTCAGTGTACTCGATATTATTTTGAGTCGATTTCGAGTTTGGCTTGACTCGCTCGAAAAAAATCGACCTGACTCGAAATAAAATTATTTATTAAATATTTTTATTATATTATGAAAAAGTGACACATTAAAAATTGAAAATTGAAAATGAAAATATTTTTTTGAGTTAAAGTGTAACAATTTTAAATGTATTTTTTAGGGGTTTTTACCCGTATGACACAAAAAACTTCAATATTTACTTATTAGACACCTTAAAGTTAAATATTACATGACCACACTTATTTATTTTAATTTTACAACCAACACACCCTAGTTAAAAAATCCTTACATTTTATTTAAGTAAACCATACTTAAGTTATATTTTAACTTAAATAAAGTTCATAGAAATAAAATCTAACCCCTTTTGTATCTTAAATTAAATCTAATCGTTAAGATGAGCATCTAACGATTAGATTTAAAATATTCTACATAAATAATAGATTTAAATAGTTTTTAACATGTAAGATTTAAGTTAAGGTGCACCGAGAGTTAGATTTTATTCCTATGAACTTTATTTAAGTTAAAACATAACTTAAGTATGGTTTACTTAAATAAAATGTAAGGATTTTTTAACTAGGGTGTGTTGGTTGTAAAATTTAAATAAATAAGTGTGTGTCATGTAATATTTAACTTTAGGGTGTCTAATAAGTAAATATTGAAGTTTTTTTGTGTCATACGGGTAAAAATCTCTTTTTTTATTATGTAATTTAAATTCATCTAAAAACTGAAATTGATTCGAAATCGACTCAAACTCGAGTTAAATCGAGTCGAGCTGACTCCGTGACTCGACTCGAAATGATTCGAGTTCGAGTCGATTTCGAGTCTGGATGAAATCGAATTTTTCGAGTTTGAGTATACTGAAACTCACTCGAACTCGACTCGATGCCACCCCTACTTAAAACTAACTCATTTCACATCCTATACATAATTCAATAAAAAAAATTCAACTTAAATTTCATATTCAATGAGGTTCATTTTTAAATTGAATGTAATTTTCATGCCAAATTTATCTTCAATTTCATTTTTTTCAATTTAGAAAACATTTTTGAGTTAAATTGAGCTATAAAAAAATAATTCATTGCTCCTATCATGTAATTAATATATTATAATATAAATTAGTTATAAATGTTATATATAAGTATTTATATGTCAATGGCATTTTTTCAGTTTTAATGTTCATTGGCACATGGAGATTGGCCTTAATTTTTTAAAAATTTCAATTTGAGTTCTTAAATTATAAAATATTAATTATCAATTAATTTTAATTAAGATATAATTATTAATTTTTTATTATTATATTATAAGATTATTTTTAATTATTATTTTTTGAATTTTTAAAATACAGTTTAAAAATATTAATTTGTATTTAAATAAGAGAAATTAAAATTTAAGTTTTTTTAAAATATTATATAAAATGTAAGAATTTAGAAGTACAATCATCATTTAATACGTAAATAATTCAAATTAGTTAAAAAAATAAATTTTATTTTTTTATCCAAAAATGCCAATGCAAAATGCAAGATTTAAAAAATCCAAAACTATAATACTTTATTATCACAAGAATTAAAATTGAGATTTTTCAAAATTTAAAACTAATTTACGATGTTCTTCGGACCTCTAATTCTCTAAATATGAGCTTGAATGCAATTTACCAAATACATTCAAAATATTTTTTAGAAAATTCTAAATACATATATTTCAACACTTGTTGAGTTAATTAATTATAACTCGGATTGACTTCATTTTGAATAAGATTGCTTCTTGGAACAAAATTTGAATCGATTCTATGCTCTACAGGCACTGAAACAACTATTTTCTCACTGTTTCATGTACTTTATGTTCGTATAAGAATTATTTTACTTTGATCCGACATTTCTCTTCGTTGCATAACTATTTGTTTAGCTTTCATACGTATAATTAAAACAAAGCTCGCATAAAAAAAATATCCATATAAAAGAAAAACATATCGTATAATGCATATATATAAAAATGATCATATCAAATATGATATTTTTGCATCGATAATTTTCTACTTTATATGCTCTTTGTTCGCTTTTCATGATTTTTTGATTATTCATAAATGTATACAAATAGGATGAACTTTTCAAAATGGTCATAAAAACTAAACAGTAAGAAAATGTTTAGCCAAATCCAATTTTTTTTGGAATAAATGGTGGGGTTTTTTTTGGATAAATTGCATTTGGGTCTCGGAATTGCATTGCAAATTTGTATCAAAGTTTTAAAAAATCATAATTTGGGACTTGAGATTATCATTTGGTCCCAATAAAAACATACTACTTATCAATCGTTTACTATTATATTGAGATTATTTTTAAGTGGTAATTTTTTGTCTTTTTAAAATATAATTTTTAAATATTAACATTTGTATTTTTTTAAATTTAAATTCTTTTAGTGAAAAAAAAGTGATCAGAAATTAAAATTTATATTTTTGTTAAATTTTTAAAGAACAAAAAGAATAAAGAAATATAACAATTAATTTGTTAAATGTTTAAATAACTTAAACTGATAAAAAATATTAAATTTCATGTTTTTTATTAGAAAAGACTAGTTAATAAAGCATTAGGAAGGAAGGATCAAATTAATATAAGAGCTTTTATAGTCTTGAAATTCGTTTGGTTCGAGATATTTTTT
This sequence comes from Apostasia shenzhenica, assembly GCA_002786265.1. NCBI lineage: Eukaryota > Viridiplantae > Streptophyta > Magnoliopsida > Asparagales > Orchidaceae > Apostasia > Apostasia shenzhenica. Next base: position 94,947 of record KZ451953.1, read on the forward strand.
TGACCCAATATAAATTTTAACTGTAAAAAATAATTTTATTGCATATCAAACACAAATACAGATCTTAGAATCAACTTTATTTCACGTATTATGTACTTTCTAATATTAAAATAAAGCTCTATGATATTAAATTTAAAAAAAAAAATTTTTTTTCTCTTATTCAAAAAGAAAACTCTAATCAAACGAGACCATAGTATCAAAAATAAGATTTTTTTAAAATTGTGACCATTTTGCAACTTCCTTTCAACCTTAGATGCAATTTACCATTTTTTTTCATTAGATGGGATATTAATTTTAGGATAAATTATACTCAGTTTAGTGTATAATAGCACTTGGTTCACATTTTTTAAATTTAATATCTAAGTCTTTAATTTTTAAAATTTTAACATCGACGGGAGCCTTGTTTTAAATTTAAAAAAAAAAATTCAATTATACCCTTCTTTCTTTGTTCTGTCCTGTGAGGAAGGGTATAATTATAATTTTAAAAAACTTTTAGTAATAAAAAAATTTAGAAAAGAATTCAGATATTAAAATTTTTAAAATTAAGAATCTAGATATTAAAATTTTAAAAAATATAAATTTAGGGGGCATTTGGTTCAATGTTATCTTGATGTTATATTATATTATTTAGAGAAATAATTGTTTAGTTTAATGACATTTATAAATAATATTCAATTAGATTATAAAATTTTAGTCAAAAGATGACATCTAAGGAGGCGTTTGGTTCATCTTGGTGTTATGTTATGTAATCTAGATATCATCTTTTGACTAATAATTTTATAATCTTATAAATTAAAGATTATTTACAGATGTCATTAAACCAAACAATTATTTTCTTCTCTAGATAACATAGTATCTAGCATCAAGATAACATTGAACCAAACACCCCCTAAATTTCATAACATATAATTAAATTACATAACATAATATTAAGATATATAACAACGAATTAAATGCATCCTTAGTATTATTATATTTTAAACTCTAGAACTCAAGTGTAATTTACCCATGATTTTAACACAGTACAGTAAATCTATGTGAGATGACCTTCATTATAGATCCGTGCACCCTCGATCTCATGAGAATTAGATCTCTTCATCCTCTCGACGTACAATCTTTCTCTCCCACTCGCGCCTCCAGGCTCCGGTTTACTTGATGAACTACCCAAAATAGCAATACAAAATGCATCTCCCTCTCTCTCTCTCTCTCTCTCTCTCTTTCTCTCTCTCTCTGATCTTCCCTGAAAGATGGAAGCTGCACACAATCCCACGCACAAACATCACTCTCTTACGCGATCCACAGTCTCCTGATGATCTCTCTCTCTCTCTCTCTCTCTTTCTCAGGAGCTCAGGGAAACATCGCATTCACGTAGAGCTATGGACTACAATTGCAGTAAGAAATAGTACTAGAGAGAGCATGCAAATTAAAAGAAAACAGTGAAATAGAATCCATCTAAAAGAAGAAGGTAGCAGAATAATAATTATATATATATATATATATAGCATAATATTATTATATTAAACATTAATAATAGACATAGGGTTAGACACCATTAATAGGCAATATATCATCACGAGCTCTCATTGAAAGCTCACACACACACACACAGATACAGAGACATTAAGTAGGCAAATAGCTGACTGTAATGATCACTCTCTATTAATCAGAAGAGAAGCGAGCAGCGGTGAGGTCACCGGCGAGCGGAGGGAGGTGAGAATGCGGCGCTGGTCCAGAGGTCGGTGAAGGCCCGGAGGATGAGGTGGTGGTGGCGGGGGGAGTTGAGGGAAAGGAAGCGGTGGAGGAGGTCGTTCAGTTCGTCCCAAGCGTAGAGCTCGTTCTCCACGATCATCTGCACCATCGAATCCCGGAACTCGGAGTAGGGCTCCGACGTCTCCTTCACCACCGCCACGCTCTCCGTCGAAGCCGACGACTGCTTCTTCGCTTTTCTGGTTGATCTCCGCTGCTGTGGCGACGGGGAGGATGAGTAGTAGGAGGAGTTCGTCGTCGCCGCCGTCGTCGCCGTTGAGGCCCAGAGGGAGGTAGTGGCGGTGGAGGAGGAGGAGAGGGAGTGGGGGGTCGTCGAAGCCCGCCGCGGCTTCTGGCGGAGGGAGGAGAGGAGGGAGGAGAGCTTCGGGCGGCGGCAGCCGCAGCCCACGTCGACCACCAGGGCGGGGTGCTTCATGAAAAACTTCCGCCGGCCGCCGTAGGACATCGCCGGAGCTGGGGGGAGACCTCTTTTGACTGCGAGGACGAGGAGGAGGAGGGAGGTGGGGCTCCTATTAATGGGTCATGTGAACTATGAAGTAGTGAAGACGGCGAGGTGGTCATCTTTAATGAGTTTTTAAAAAAAAAAAAACTTTAATGAGGGTTTTATGAAGGCGTGTTCAGATTAATTACCCGAGTGAGTAATTTTACGTTTATACCCTTAGAAAATGGCCCTTCTATTATGTTCCCTTCAGGGTTATTAAAGTTTGCAGAGGAGGTTCACTCATGAGGTTTCATATTTTAATTAAATTATCATTTTTGTATATTTAAATGACTCTTCATTTCAGTACTGGTTAATTATTTAAACATAAAACTGCAAACATTTAAAGCTGTGTTTAATTAGGGTAAGTTGGCCTGTTTGGCACGAGGATCAAATCAGGACCAAAATAATACTAATTTAAAAAATAACAATAATAATAATAAATAAAAAAATTTAATCATTCTACACAAATTCTAATATAAAAAAAAAATTATTTTACTTCACATACTCAATAATTTTCAATAAAAAAATTAATTTTATTTTACATCCTAGACCAAAATACTCGATTCGAATATTTTGGTCTAGAATGTGAAATAAAGTATATATTTTTATTAAAAATTATTGAGTATGTGAAGTAAAAATAATATTTTTTTATATTAGAATTTGTGTAGAATGATTAAAATTTATTATTATTTATTATTATTATTATTATTATTATTATTTTTAAAATTAGTATCACTTTGGTTCTGATTTGGTCCTCGCACCAAACAGAACTTAGAGGTACATTCATCATCTGATATCTTAAATTATAATACTCCTACTTATTTTACTATTTAAATTTAAATTTTAATTAATTTATTTTACATCTTACACATATATCAAAATAATAATAAATTTATATCACATCCCTACACATGTCCTAATATAATAACTAATTTTATTTTTTTATTATTCATAATTTAAATAAAAAATATTTTTATTTAAATTTAATTTTAACCTAATTAAAAATTAAATTTTACAAATAATTTTAGATAGCATGCATTCAATTTATGTTACCTACATTTTTAGATAAAAAAAACACTATACATTCCTAATAACTGGCCTATAAATACATAAATAAATAAATAATTATTTAAAATTATAATATATTGAATTATTTACTAAATTATCATTTAATTTATTGAATAATTTAAATTATAATTAAATTTATTTTGCCCCATGTTGACTTTAACACATTAAAATAATATAATTGGTAATATTGAATATAAATTTTTATACTAAATTAATAATTTTTAAAAATTTAAATGAATTTTTTTCATTAAAATTAACTTTATTTTTAATTATACATAAATTTGAAAATAAAAAATTAATTTTATTTCAACCATTATATGTGTAAAATGTTGGCCCAAGTGTTTCCCAAGAGGGGGGTGAATTGGGAATCTTAAAAGTTAATTAAATTTATATCAATCTAAATTTTATAAATTAATAGATAGATAGAGTAATTCTGAAATACAACCAGTGCAGAAATGATAATACAGTAAGTAAGGTCAATTGAAACAATTGAGCTAACAGAGAGAATCAACTGCAGCGGAAACGATTAAGTTCAAAATATTTAGCTATTAAATTTTATATTATTATAGTAATTTTAATATGAAAATAATGAGTTTTCAAGAGAAACTTAAATCTAGTTTAGTATATAGTATATCGATTTAGTTGAAAATCGAGAGAGACGAAAGATACAAATGCTCAAGAGATTTATAGTGGTTCGGCTCCCCGCCTAGTCCACTCCCCACGCTCCTCAAGTGGGAATTCCACTAAATCACACCGGCTTTTTCGGGAACCAAAGCCGAACAAACCCAATACAAACTCCACGGCTTTTTCAAGGAACCAAAGCCGGGCAAACCTTCACTAGCCTCCACGCAAGGAGAAAAACAGAGAAAAAGGGAAAAAGAGTTGCTAGACTTGCTAGCTTAGAATACAACTAGAATCAAAAAGAAAGATTACAATGAGAAGCTCTATGCATGCAAGGGTTGCCAAATAAAAACTCGTAAATATTCAAAGAGGGTTTATAAGATACTTTTTATATGAAAGCCTGAAGAAAATCAAAGTTATAGTAGAAAGAACATATAAGATCTTTATAGGGAAAGAAGCAAATCTTGAAAATTAATAAGTAGTAAAAACTTAAGCTTTCTTAGTCAAGAAATAATTCAAGCGGAAGAAGAAAATCTGAGATTAAGCATAAAAATTTCAACAATGAAAAGATCGAAGGCCAAATAAGGTTAAGAACATGTGCACCAAACAGCCTTGAATGCTTTGAGAAATCAGGAGTTCTTTCTTCTATGGATCTCCTTGAGAGCTTTGCAAGTTTGAGCACAAAGGAGAATTAGAACACTTAGAGAGCTGAGAAAGAGAGAGTTTGCAGAGAAAAATGTTCACATAATACACAAGTGC
>KZ451953.1:111458-181347 GCA_002786265.1 Apostasia shenzhenica
TTCTAACAATCAGCCTGAACAGACTTTGAAAAAGTAGAAGCAAGGTGATTTAGAATTTTCAAAGGCCATAAATTAACTAGAGCAAATAATGACTCACAATAAGAGAGAATTAGAGCAATTAAGGCTAATTTGAGTCTAAGTTCTCTAGACTCAAAAAATAAGAATAAAAATGAGTAAAAACTTGGCAACCAAAGCATGCTTACAATTATGTCCTAGAAAAGAAAATAAATGATATATTTTTTTTTTTTGCCTTGCTTTTCTTGGACCTTAACGTAAATCCTCGTTTGTACATTATAAACCTGATCACACACTTAAAAAGAGGGTTAGACGATAAATTAAAATAATTGTTGTCATCAAAATCAATAGGGTTCAACATAAAACTCAAAATAAATCTAAATTTTATTTTAAATTGTTTGCAAATATCAAAACTAAAATATTTTTTTGCATAATTAAATATAATCTCACAAATAAACAGCCTCAATATCTTTCCTCAATAATATTTTAATAAATAGGAGCATTTACTATAATAAAACTGTTTATGTATATATGATCATATGTAAATGCTTCATCATATTACAATTTTTATGGTCATTATTATTATAATATTCTAATTTTCACTAAAAAAAATATGAAAAAAAAGAAATAACGTATTGGTTATTTCATGAACAACTGTACGTACCATAAAAAAAAATTAAGTACTGTTTGAATTTATATTTCTCATAAAAAATAAAATTTTAACATAAATAAAAATATCATTAATAATAATAATAATAATTTGTTTATAAATCTTTAAGTTCTTAAATTTTCTGTATGCTGAATTATAAATTTTTTATATTTAGATCTCTAAAGTTAACACCTACTACTATGATGGTATTAAATAAACTTATTAAATATAAGTAACATCATTTTACAAATATTGCCCGAATGAAAAGTTTTGTTCATCACAAATTTAATTTCGAAACTCTAAATATAGTAATTTGAAATATTTATGAGATAATTTATCAAAAATTTAGAACCTCCTTATGTAAATAATTCATCCTAAAATACTATTAAAAAATAATTTATCCTAAAATTTTTTATTATTCTAACAACATTAATGATAACATTAATTACACGACTCTGAGTCTTTGTCATGAATACATTAATTGGGCCAAGCTTGTACTTAAGAACAATGCATAACACGAAAATTGATATGTTTAAAGTAGTTTCTTAATTTCAAAACTATTATTATTATTATTATTATTTAATAAAATTTATGTTCAAATTTATTTGTTATTCATGAATTTTGATCTAATATGAAAAATAATGAAAAATATTATGCAACTCAATAATTGGTGAATAAATTAACTAATTTTGATTTAAGTTTTTAATTTTTTTGATTATTTAGTAGTTTAAAATTTAATTTACTGAATAATTTAAGAAATTAAATTGTAAATCATAATTAATTAATTTAATCAGTTATTGGAATTGTGTTAGAGAACACATAAATAATTATCTAGTCAAATATCAATTAGTTTGGAGAAGAAAATTTTGTAATAATAAAAAAATTATTTTCGAGACATATAAACCTTTTTTGTAATAGAAATGGCGAATTTAATTTAATTAAAATTTTTTTTTTGATGTTTGTGATGTTTGCTTGTTACTTGTTAGCCATTCAACAAGAACCCATCACTTTCAAAAAGAAAAAAAAAAGAGAGAGAGAGAAACCATTTACGTTATAATCAAATTAAGAATCAAACAAAGTGTTTATTATTATAAATTAGAGAAATTTTTTTGATAATATAAATTTGAGAAATTAGTGTTAGCCAAAAGTGAAAAATGGATGATTTATATGGAAATGTTTTAATTATGAAAAATTATGTATTTTATTATCAAAAATAAAATGTTATGTATTATCACACTAAAATTTAATTACAAGAATACATATTTCACATAACATATTTTGAAAAAAAATATATAAAATAAATTAATGATACACTTTTATATAGATCTTATACTAGTCTAAATAGTTCATAAATTCATAATATAAATTTTAATCCTATTAGATTGAGTTTAAAGTAAATTTTATAGATAATTAATCTACAAAACTAATAGTATATGGAGCACAATGATAAAACTTAAGGTTTAGGAATCATGCTTAGTTTTTAGTATTAAAGTAATTTATAGTATAGAAATTAAAATTTTGAATTATAAGCTATATTTTTTGGTCTTATGATTTGGTGCATAGAGCAATTTTACCTAAAAATAGTATAAAATCTGTAATTTATAAGATTTTAGTGTAATAAATATAATATTTCATCTTTGATATTAAAACATGTATTTATATTTAAAGCATTCTCCATGTAAATGCTTTAAGTGAAGAACTATACAATTGAAAAAAAAAAACAAGATGACAATTGTTAACTTGGTTAGAAAAATACTATCTTAATCGTTAGTAAATATTTTCGTCAATCAACTCATGGAAGCACATTTGAACCAAAAAGGATGTAACCCCCTCATCAAACAATATTTATCACGAATCAACTATTTTCTCATTTAGCACTCATTCCAGAGCCCCTCGTCCTCTGACAGTCGACAAGTGTATCTCTCTATCAAACTACAGATGTTCACATATAAATCTTGTTTTATATGAACCATAATCATTTTAGCAGAAGAAGCTCCCCACAATATAGTTTTATTCAGAAAGTGATCGTAAAAAAAGTTTTTTAGTAGTGTCATACTATCATGAAAACAACTGTTGTTCGAAGATCAATTTGACGATTATTATCAAGCGCCATCAAAGCAAGACTTGTATACACCATCAACAATAGTTTTTCTTAATGTCGACATAAGGAGAGTTTGGAATTTCTTTGATATGGAAGAACATCATTGTTTCGATAGAATAGAGCCAGTAGACACGACTAGAATGATATTGTGTTCTATTTCTAACAAATTAAATTCAACTAATTAGAAAACTAATTGTTATTAAAGACGATAAAATTCAAGCAAATTTTGAATTTCAAACTTAACTTCATATCAATTTTCTTTGGTTTGTTTTGAAGAGTAATTTTCTTTGGTTTTGAAAACACATTATTTTAATGTGCTTTTCAAGGTAACATTAACCCACAATGAAGTTATGAATTTAAGATCGCAATATATTTTATACATGTCCTACGGTCGACCTCTCAATGAACGGGGCAGGCTTTCAACATCTGGAAAAATGCGAAATATTAATTAGGGTAAATAGCACTTCTTTTCTCTAATTTTTAAATTAAATAAATTAATTCAACACAAATAAATTTCTTTATTATGAATATTGTTTTTATAAAAAAAAATAACTATTTTCATAATATTTTGATAATGCCAATTGACCCACAGTGCTCCCTACTAAATTTTATTATATAAATAGCTATTTAGACGTGGTTGGCCTGCCGGTTTCATATGAAATCTATTTAAAATCAAATAGTTTTAAGACGAAATTATTTTAGAGAATAATAATAATAATAATAATAGTTAATAAAAGAAAATTACATCAGCATTACTTTGCAAGAAAAATACTGAGTTCACACAAAGAATTCTAAAATTTCGTGCGTGACATTACATAATAGAAATAAATTTTTAGTAACTAATCTTGTATTTTAAATAAATAAAAAATAAATGTTCCAATCACAAAATGCCATGTGGCGAAAATTGGTAAGAATTTAAATATAATAAACATTTGCTCATAAATACTTTAAGTACAATAAGTGCATATTTAAATCCTATAATTTCTATCATGTATTATTACATGTTAAAATAAATTTTTAGTAATTATACTTGTATTTTTAAAATGCATGCACCAATTATGTAATACTAATATCATCATATGCAAGTATTATTATTATAGGTGTGAACTTTTGAAAGCACATTTGTATTTATTAGCTTTTTAATTTTCATAAATTTAATACGTCTCAATAAATTAATTGCATTCAAAAAATAATTTTAGTTTAATGAAATATTCAAAATCAGCTCACATCTTTGACGCGTAAAAAGAGGTTTTTGATCGAAGAAACAACTTTTTCAAGAATTTGAGCCACAATCAACAAATACTAACTTAAATGCAATTTATTTTATATAGAACTATGTGTTGAATCATCGAATCACAACAAAAAAAGTTCTCATTTTTAAAATAAGAGAATAATATTCAAGTTTTTAAAAGTCATACATCAACTTTAGAATAGTGTAATAGAGTACGGAATGGGCAGATCTAGTTCGGCCATAGCGTTGGCACAACCGAACAGTTAGAAGCGGATTCGCCGTTTCACCGCCGTGGCCTGAGAAAAGTTTCTAAACATCTAAGAGTAGCTCGAACAACTAGAATAGGACCGTAGGCTGTAGCAACCCAAGTCGAAGATAAACAAGAATGACCTGCAACGACTCGTTGAGAAGAGAATAAGGAGCGGCTAATCAGGAACGGGCTTGCGACAGGCTTCTATAGATAACCTTCTAAAATCATGCACTAGGTTGAGATGCCTTTTAATGAATAAAAGTGTTGGTTGATCATGACAATCATCTAGAAAATAGCTTGCAGATTCTACGGTCAATGACACTCAGAAATCCTCATCATCACACCTCTAGATAGTATAGAAGTAGCTGCTTATTTGGGCCGGCCCATTTAATAAGAACAAAAGAAGGACTCCAGGCCACCCAAAAGCTTAACTTAATCAACTTAAACTGTCATAACAAAAGTTTCTCAAAGATTTGGGTAAATTAACCTTAAAGTCCCTAAAGTTTAGAAGTTCATTAAAAATTGATAAATGTTTCTACATCATGTCACTTAGGATCATTTACCAAGTATTTTAATTACCAAGTTTTCTAAACATTAATCCACTAACTCACCTCCCTTCTTACTTGGTTTCTCTTTTACTCTCCACCAAGAGCGCAACCCCTCCTAATTCTCAATGTCTTACTCTCAAGATGACCTCCCTCTGGTTGCTCAAAGGGAGATGATAAAGAAGCATTGAAAATTAATTAAAAAAAAGTTAGCAAAATGATCAATATACATAGAGACAAAAATTATAAAATTTAAAATAAAAAATCCCCTGACATGAAGTGCCCTATGAAATCTACCCAAAAGATTTGCTAAAGTTAAAACTTTAATTAGACTAGTATCACATTTAAAAGGATATAATTAGATTACTTTACCGTTGATCCAGCTCAAAATAAGTAGACAATCAACCGGCAGTATCAGAATGGGAAGGAGGATCGACAATGGAAGAATTTTGAGCTGGAGGTGTAGCGTCCATGAGGAAATCATCAGGATCAAGTAAAGCATCATTACAGTGGTCATCATCTTGAGACATGGATTTCAGAACTGAAGCATGGTCTTCATCTTTCATATGAATTAAGGATTTCAAAAAAAAAAAAAAAAAAAATTGGTGAGATGAACAAGTGGAGAAAAGGAATTCAATCAAATATTTCAAAGGATACGAGTAGACCACATGTCAGACATGGCGACGCAGCTGTCCGTTAGAAGCCAATAATCAGCATCGGCCTAAAACAATAAAGATAAACAGATTATATTACCCAAAGAATTATTTGCATGATGACAGGCCTGCAGTAGTCCGCTATGCTTGTTGGAAGTCAAAGAATGCATCATAAGTGAGATGTGGACACAAACGCCCGTTTTACATTGAGATTGACAGTTGAAATGAGACAAATCAAAGCACACGTATAGAAAGTTACTTAAACTGCAGTGTTCTCTATGAACATTGAAGAATCAATTTTGTACAAGACAAATGTCTTTCTTTTGGCTCAAAAACTACCTAAAATATTCCTTGTCAATACTTGATTGGAGAAAGGCAGATTAAAGTACATGTCAAGTTATATTAATCATTGAGTAATGCTATAATCCCCAATAAATGACTCTAAACGTGAAATCTAATTAGGATTTCCTGCGTGCACCATTGCCACATAATCAAACCAACAACTTCATCTATGTGGTGCCAATGCCAGATAGAAATCCTAGTTGGATTTAAAGTTTAAGGTTATTTATGGGGGCTACAAAACATTTCTCTTCAACTAATCCTGACCTACTTAACCATTTTCATTTTGTTTTAACTTGTCATGGCTTACAAAAAACCAGTTTCACAATTCTTACGGTATTCTTGCTTATTTGCATTGCTGTTACAATTAAGTACTAGCACATAAATCGATGTTACAGGCATCCAAGTGTAAAACATCAGCAAGCAGTAAGAGTGGAATTAAAGGATGAATTCAAAAGAGCAGAATAATCAACTAACAGTCCAAATGCAAAAATATTACATTCAAATATTCAAAATAATCAGTGTATTTTTGACACTTACATCAAGGTCTGAAGGGACAATCTTGGTCAGCCCACCAAATTCAGGGGATATATTAGTATTGGTGCAAGATGCATCAGATTCTTGTAACTCTATGTCCTTTGCTCTATTCTCTTCCACGACATCAGCATTAACAATGTTCCCACCAAGCCAAGAACCAGAGTTTGGCGATAGACTGGGAGGCACTTCCACACCAGTCATCTCTTCAAATTTCTCAAATTGGCTATCAAGACAAACATCAACGGATGAGGAATAGTTTCAAAATTTCTTGACCATGGTAGGCAGAGAGTATTACTTACCTCACAAGATACACATCTATTGGGCCCATAGAGCTTCTCAAGACGATTCTATATCTACTCCGAGGATACTCAAAAGCCTGTTAAAAAAGGCCGAAGAATTGAAACCAAGATATTAAAAAAAAAAGAATGAGAAGGCACACACAAAACTGAACCTCATCAGGATCAGGAACTTCCAAGGTAGTGCCATGGGGCGCTTTAATTGCTATTAGAGTTTCATTCTGCAAATGAAGAGAAGCTCTTAACGTACAAGTGGCATAATGATAAAGGCCTAGCATCTGAACATAAAACGAGAACAATGGCCAACAGATGCTTAAATAATCATCTATTCTAATCATGTATTCAGCTTTACATAATGCTATGACCTTTTAAATTTTATTAAAATAATTGTATAAAGGCAATCAAAAATTTGACTACAGAAGACCTTTGACCCGTGTTTATGGCAATATGAATCAGTAAAAGGAAAATTAGGCTAGTATAACTCTCTATACAGGAAAATTCCAATACCTGAAAGCAGGGAATGGTCTTAATGTCATCCTCTGTCACATATAGCCACCTACAAAGTGGAAAGGACTAAGGCAAGAAATCTCAAGAAATAGGTTAAGTGCTGAAAATCAAATACAAAGCCTTACTTCTTATTGCTTTCATTTTCACTAAGCACCCTCAACCTTTCACGCATATCACTGACAAGGATATATTAGTGCATTTCTAACAATCAGAAAAGGGCCAAAGACTGAAAAACAAACCTTATGCGTTCATCTAATTCATGCTCATTGCTTATCAGATTCTCAACTTCAACCTGAAAGTTGGGAATCAACAAAGAGTTATTACATAGCCATTCGAATAATTTTTAGAGAACTTGCATGAGAATCTAGCACAATGGATTTCTGAAAGAGTAAGCTAGACAATTGTAATATGAGTACCTGTAACAATGAAACACCATCACCAGCTTCTCCGGGACTCAAATTCTTATCAAAGCCCCTGAAAATTAAATCCATACAATGAACCTCCAATAATTTTCTCAAAGCATCTACTTCAGCTATGCAGAAGCATGTTAAAAGGTATTAACTACTAGTATGGATTACTTCCAACATATACAATTCTTAAGCTTCTTCTCAATCAAGCCAATTCCTTCAAGAACATTGGTAATATCATATATCCGCCTCTTTTGCACCTATGTCAAAGGAAAATTGAATTAGGTAAAAAGTAAATTCCTTTTTATCACATTCTTAAGTAAATATGCTAACATCCAAAGTTTCAGCAGCTTTATTCAGATCGAGAACACCATCTTGGGCATGCTTAAGCAAGCTGATAAATTTCTTTGTAAGGACTCCTGCAATAGAATCATTAAACACAGTAAAAGGTACGGGAAATCAGAACATATTTAAGACTTGACAAACATAGGCAAATATGGTTATGTTTCAGCTATAAGCATTCAAAATATACTTTATTAAATTAGAATCACCTAGGGAGCAGTCAAAACGACAGGTGCCAGATAGGGTAAGAGAATTGCTTGATGGCGAGCCTGCAAAAGAAAACACTATTCACACAGAGAGCTATATCAAAGAAAAGAGAAAACAGCACCTGAAGAATTTCTCACCAAAATAGGGCATGGGAGTCTGAACTCCAGGCTTATTACATTTTCCAGACTTGGACCTGGCACAACGCCTACCTGCTTTGCTCGGCTTGGGTGCATGGAGGAGGCTTGTTACGCTTTCAGAATATACAGGAGCACACGAATGCTCATTGGTTTCACATTCATTCAGTTCATGCTCAGGTTTCCTCTTTAACTGCATAAGACAGATTTTCACCAAAGGCAAATAGCTTTATTATAAACAGGTTAAATTGCCAGTATAATCAAAAGGTACGGTGAAGGTTTTGCTTTTCACATACCCGGAGTTAAAGATAAAAAGACCAAATGCCAGAAGCAAAACATAGAAGATTCCAAAGAAAAGTAAAAAAATCAAGAAATCCTTAATGAAAACAGAATCACATAAAATAAGAAATAACACAGATTTACGAGATTCACCCAGTGCCCTTAGCAAAAGTGGATTCCAGTAGAAATATTAGAGACCAGATACAGAATAAAGACTAGAGGCAACATCAAACAAATTTAGATGCGGCACTTACAAGAGGAAGTACTTACAAAAGTGCGTAACCTAATCTTATGCAAAGTTTACATAGCTTTTAGAAAAAACATATGTTGAATCATAGATTTTCCCATACAGAATGGCGGTAGTCTCATGTGCAAATCACACATGTTGGGTGTCACATCAAATAACAATTGCCAAACATTGTTAGCCACAACAAACTTGTCAAATAACAACTACTAGAGGTTGTTAGCAACAACCATCTTCAACTTCACAAGGATACGCATGACATCTCAAGCAAAGACATATCAAGAAATTACCATGAAAATAAGAGAGCCTTGAGGTAACGATCAATGTGTCTATCTAGATGGCAAAAAATCTCAATCTATAGTACTGACACCTCTAGCAATAGACATCAATATCTTGATTACAAAAAATGATAACAATTCAAGATATACTTAAATATCTCAAATAGTTTTTGAATGATATCGAATGCTCATAGAAATAACTCAATAGTTAGGATTCAAGGCTGAACTTAGGATCCTCCACCTCTTCAATAAACATATTCAAACTAATAGTCCTACTGCATAGCACTCAACACGAGCTAAGTCTTCCAAGTATTGACATTGAGCAGATTGAAACAAGAACAAATTGGTTGGATTTATGTAGATTTTCTTCACCTTAATCCTCTTCAATGATCTAAAGCTAACATTATATATTTGGTCCTTTCATGATAGACATGGTCCATCAAACATAAAGCACTCAGATGATAAGAGTATACTATAGCCTAATCCTAATGCAGATTGTGATCACCGAGAAGGCCATTTACTAGATGCCTTCTTTGAAGATTTTGTTAATGCCAGGTACCCTACCTCTATTGTGGACAAACAAACACTTGAATAGGTGCCTTCCAACTCATGATATGATTTTCAACTGTGTAGACATAAGGCCAACGTCAAGTGTTACCTTCATATTCCAGAGAATTTATTTAAATGCTTATCAATACCCTTGTTAGGATGCCTCATAAACCTGCTCTCAAGTCCAAGGACTAGCCTAGTACAAACCATCCCATCATCAAACTTTCAAATGCATTAGCATATGGTACTGAAAACATATACTCCACCTTACAGCTTGAGGTGCAAAAGTTGTCAAGATAGTAAAATTCGCAAAAAATGGAGTATTTAGCAATCTTCAAAATGTGCCATTCTGGAACAACAAGACCTTATTGTAACCATGATTGATTGATTGATTGTTGAATATCCTAATTCCGATAATCATTTGTACTGGTCCATGATCCTTCAATGATGAATTGTAACATCTCGACAATTTTTAATTTATGATTCTAGTTAATTTATTTTATTTATCTAAAATTGTAGATTTAAATTAATTGCATAAAATATTATTTTGTAAAAAAATTAAAATTTAGATGAGAATTAATTTGGATTAATCTAAATTTAAATTTTAATTAGAATTAATTGGCATTTAAATTCCCATAACTATCTCCATAAATCAAAATTAGGAAGAATTATGAAAATACCCCATAGTGGGTAATTAGGGGGAAATAAAATTTCTCTCCTCCACATTTATCGTTTCCTTCCCCTTCCTGAGAAACTGTCGCTAGTTCCCACAGAGAAAGAGAGGGAGAAACATGTGGGATGAGAGGAGTTCGGATCGCTTCTAAATCGACGATTTCTCTCCATATTCTTTCCGATCTACATATTTTCTGCAACTAAAAATCAAATCTTGTATCTTAGAGTGATCCATTCTCTCTCATTTTGAAGAAAACCTAGAATTATGGGTTTTAACTAGACTTAAATAAATTTAAATCTATCATCAAATTGAACATGCTGATTGGAATTAATATTTCATACAATACATCGTGAAATTTTTTTTGGACTTTATATTCATTTCCTTCATGATTATGCTTTAGCCCACTTCATGTCTGAATGTTCATAAAATTTTATAATTAAACCTGCTGCTAATTAATATCTAATCCATACCACATTGCCATGCATCTTGTAGTAGAGAGAACTAATGCCTAGATTTTTAAAAATGTAATGCCTAAATTATTTGATGATTAATTCATGCTTAACTTATAATATTTTAATTATTTGGCATATGATAAAAAAAAAGGCCTGTTGATAATCTTTGAAATTTTAAAATAAACTTGCTATTCACTTATGATCCATGCCATATTTTTTTTTGTGATTTTCACTGTAAGCACCGTGGACAAAGAGATCTATTGTAGCCTTCATGTTTTTTGAAGTAAACAGAAATAATGTTTACAGTAATTGACCAATATGTTATGCTTTGCTTAAAATTCTTCATCTGGTTGTTGATGCAAAGATCAACAATTACTTTTAATCTGAGGATTGATAGGGTTGCGAGGATTGACAAGGTAGCGATTTATATAGGTGTATTGCACCTTAATTGAAATTTGAATCGAGTTATGGCTATTTAATGGTAAGCATATCATTATTTCTCTCGACTGTAACACCCACTAAAAGGAAAGTATGCAGGTTTGTATGAGCAAACAAGTATACAAATTTATCATCATACTCGATGAAATTAATTGATATTTGAGTAAGTGTACGAACATACCATATGAATAACTTGTAATACAAGATTTATTTTAATGTGATAATGAATTAAAATTAAACGTGATTTTTTCAGGATTGCTCACTTGCCTTAACACGAGCATATGATATAACATTTTAGCACGGCAACATCCATTGACAGCTTTTTACTATCGTGGGAGATGACAATCCCTATAGCAGATACATGTCCATTAGAGGTCCTTACATAATATTTAGCGCGATGATGTCCATTAAATATGCTTATGAAAGGCTATTCATTAGGGTGATGATCCCAAAATGTAAAAGGCAGATGGGACGTAGTATAAAAAATTACAGGCCTAAAAGATAAATTGAAATAAATAAAAAGAAACTTGCTCACTACTTGCATTTTATATCTATTCTGTTAACATGTTGACGTCGTACTTACTATGCAAATTATATTATACTTGTTTAATATTTACAATTCACATTGTGCTATATTATTTTCTTATCTTGTGTTCATGCTTAATAGAAATTTATATCATACATGTTTATTTGCTTATTGTTTATATTATATCATGTTATTATGTATTATCATTATTATTATTTAATCTTTTTTTACACACTTTGTTAGTGTACAACTTATTGAGTCGGTTCTAACAGACTCTTATCACTAACATGGCAGGTACTGGAACATATAATTATGAAAATGAGGAGAATGCCGATCAAGATTAGAACTAACTTATTTCTTTATTGCCGTGGAAAGAGACCTATTTGCTTATGTGCTTAGTTGAAATTTTGATGGTTTAAGTTATTTGTTTGTGTTTTCTAGTTGTTTATTTTGCTTCAAGTTATAGAATTGTGAACTCTCGTGGAATATTCAATTTAATTATTTTCTTTCATTGTTGTTTATGTTTCCCTTCTCAAATAGCTTAATTAATTTTAGTGTGACAAGTAAAGTCATCACACGTCTCATCCACCTAATGTTAAGTTGTTTTGAGATATCTTCAAGTCTTCACCAAATATTCCTCAGACTTCGAAAGGTATTCCATTTCGGGGTATCAACCTCTTCCTTGAGTAGTCTATCTTGTGGTTTTTTAATCTACACCTCCGAGACGTCTTCTTGCTTTTGTGGGTTCACATGTGACATCGAGAGTATTCCTCAAGGTTTCTATGCTTTGTCTAAGTCTTGAATCAATCTCCTGAGGTCATCCATAGGAGGTAATTGCTTGTGGGGTTCTTCATTTATCGTGGAGAGATCGAATAGCTTTAGATTTTAGACACGCAGCACCAAGTAAATCTCCCTACATCATGATAGATATAGCTAATAAGTGTTGTTATTGATCTATTTAAGGACTTGGAATGGGCACGTTGTACCAATTTGAACTTCTTCTTTCAACATGGCATTCAATTTAATGCTTATTGTGTAGTTCTCTATACTTCATCAGAGATTTCCAATTGCTTCTCAACAACAGTATAAATTTTCTAAACACTACCTTAGAATTTCTGAGCTTTTTGTTGGGTCAATCCTTTGACACTCTTGGATGCATCGACTTGGAACTCTGGATGTGCTCATCAGTGTATATCCCAAGCATATATTAAATGGGGACTTTCCATTTAGTCCACGAATGGCTCAGTTCTAAGCAAACTGAATATAAGTTAAGCTCTCATCTCATATCTTTGGATGTTGAGCAATATATCTTAGAGTATGCAAAACATTCATGACTTCCATTAGGCCATATATTTGCAAGTGAAAGGTTGGACTTCTCTTCATCGAAATATCCATAATTAACCAAAAAGTTTAGCAAAATTTGCTTAAAATCTCATGCCTTTATTGAATATTATAGAAGATGATAGTTCACAGTGTACCCGTACTTTCTCAAAGAATAGCTTTGATGCTTCTTCTTCCCACTTCATGTCAACAGGGTATAAGTTCAAATATCAACCCACAACAACAGAAAGATAGTTGTATACATGCTAAATCTTCAGCGATTCTTCCAAAAACCCTATTAATATACTCTCCTAAAGCTTGCAGAATAATGATAGCGATAGTAAATCCCTTGTTTTTGGTTGGCAAAGTTTCATCATGTTGCGAAGAACATATCCTTGAACAAATTTTTTCATATCTGCGTTTATCCGAGGCCAGTAAGCATGCCTTCGCAAATTTCAAATCACTTTGGTGATTTAAAGATGTCCTGATACTTTGGATGCATAAACTTCTAAAATCCGCCTCAACTTGTCTCCATCTTACAATTGCTTTCCCTAATAGTTAGCCCTTCTTAGTGATGAAGTATGAGGGCTCTAGTATCCACATCAACTTGTCTTTCTTCAACTCTGTATGCTTGGAAGTAGAAATCTTTAAAAACATTTGACATACTCTTCATGCTCCACAAGCTAAATCTTTATTATTATAAATATGTCGGCCTAATTGCACCAATGCTTTCAAGATGAAAAATTTTGTTGATTGGATTAACAAATTACAATTAGAGAAAGTTATTGACAAACAAACATTATTATATACCAAGCACATATCATATAAGAACAAGCCAGACGTGAATAAATGAAAGATTAGTGTTTCCATGTTTGGTAATTACCCAAAAATGGGCAAAATATTTTTTTAATAATATTTTAAATTTATTATAAATTTTAATAACTTTATTTCACATCCAACACAAATTCCAACCTTAAAGATCAACTTTATTTCACATCCAACACAAATTCCAACCTTAAAATCAACTTTATTTTACATCCTACATACCTCCCAATATTAAAATAAATTTCTTTCCCATTAGCTCTATAAAATAAAATATTTTCTCTTTTCTTACCCAAATTTATCCTCCAACCAAACAAGCCCAGAATATGATTTGCATATAAATATAAAGCTACAACTGCCACTTGAAAAAGATAGTGGCAAGAAGTTTTATAGTAAAAGGAATGCATGCAAAGTTCAAGGATAAGAAACGAAAAAACATCTATATCCTCAAGTAGAAGGATGTTTAGTGGAATGTATAAGACATTACATAATATTATGGAATCGGTAACATTTGATAGGTAGGCACTGAAGCGAAATTGGCAATTTTGATTTTATGTTGAATACAAGTCAAAAGTGGCAGGAACTTTGTGAATGTCAACTGTCAAGGTAAAGTAATCTGACACCATAAAAATTTAAGTCACGGACATTAGCATGCTTGCACATCAACGATATAAGAGAATAATCTAAAGTTTGGAGTGCACATATATAAACTTCAAAGCTTTTAATGCTTAAACATAATATAAACTTATAAGACACCCCTTCTGACTCAGGCCCTGCATACTGTGACAAGCAAAGTAATAGAAGCATATAACAGAAATCAAGAAACAAATTCACACTGTGGAGAATCCAACACAACTAACACTAGAGGGCTTCATATGCTACAAATAAATAAGGCATGGCATGGGTAAACGCAAAAATACCCGCCTCTTAAATGGAAAAAAACTAACAAATGCATTCGTTGAAACATCGATGTCCATACTCGCATCTCTACATATATAAGCATAATTGGAGAAATAAAAAATTATTCTATCTAGAAATATACGAGTCCTGCAGAAAAAGGAGTTCTATTGCTTCGTCACTTTCGCTGAATGCAAACGAATATTTCTCCAACGCATCAGAAGCGCTAAAACAAGTGAAGCATCAGCCTCACACTCGACATCACACGAGAAACAAAAATCCAGCTCAATCAGAATATAGTTAAATGACGTCGTCAGAGACGGAAGAAAAAAGAAGAATGTCAAGCGAGATATACTGATCAAATAAAGAAAACGGCCTGCTGTAGCGAAATCCCTAAAACGAGCAATATACCGACCGGAGTCTTAATGACAAGGCCCTCGTGCAGTTCATCGGCGATTCGACGGCCATCAGCGGTGGAGAACTGGTGGTATTCTTCGGAATCTGCGAACGGAGGCCTGGCCGAGGGGAACGGTAGGTGCCGACTCAACGGCCGGAAGACATCTCGGGATGGAGTTCCCGAGCATTTTGCCGCGGCTCGGCCAGCGGACATAAAGTTCCGATTCGTGAACCTTGTGATATCCACAGAGATCAACGGCGACGGCAGCAGCGGAGTGCATCCGTCTAAATCCAACGGATCCCTCGTCCGGATCTCTACGGAAACGCCGATCGGCAGGAGTTCTGGAGTCCCGCACTTGTAAAAGTTCAGAGGGAGATGGAATTAGGGTTTCGGCGGCGTTGTGAAAGCGGAGAAGAAGAAAATGAACAAAAAAAAAAGAAAAAAAAAAACGGAGAGAAGAAATGGAGGAAAGGGAGGGAAATTAGTTCGGATGGACATGGGAGGGAAATAGGGCTGAGTTGAATATTAGGAATAAAAGCGAATGACGTCATTAATTTATGTGGCTCGGTCCTCTACAATTTAACGGTAGAGATGGAGTATGGCGAAGATTTCCTCAGTGTGGACGGCTATGATCGCAATAACGCATAGAATGCATAGTGCGAAGACTGACTACATTATACAATTTAGCCGCCAGCCTTCCATCACTGGTTCAGTGCATTTTCTGCACTTTTCGCATGGAACGCAAAAAATTATATCCTGTTTATTTGGATGACAAATTTTCTGTAAAATTTGTCATAAATAGCAAGTTTGTTAAAAGAAAAATAAAGTTTCTTTATCATATTAAAATTTATATAAATTATGAAAAATATTATTATATTAAATAAAAAGACCATGATATTTTAGCAATGATCAGTACAGGGCATTTTAAGCTTAGGAAAAATTTTAATGGCTAAACTTTTTATTAAATTTAAACATGTTGATGTAAAAAATGCACTACAACAGAGAAAAATGAGACGATAATTTTTACGTGAAAATCCGAGTGTTCAGGGGAAAAACCACGACACCGTCCATTAATCGAATCTCCTCTTACAAAGCTTGATCTCTAAATTGAGACCGAATGAGTACAAGAGGGATAGAGAGAGAGGGGCAGCTCAGTCCGAGAGAGAGAGGAAGGAAGAGTCCTTAGAGAGAGCAATCTCCCCTTTATTTATAGCTTGAAGAGGAGAGGACATAGTAGGTTTAGTTTGTCACATCTGACATCTATTCCTGCAAAGGACGATTAGGAAGTACGCTTTCATACTATCTTAAATGCTGAGTTAACACAGTAGTATGGAGGGTACGATCTTGTAATATCTCTTTGAGCTGCTGTTCGATAAAGGACTGCTGTTCGGCAAAGGGCTGCTGTTGAGCTCCTGTTGGACAAGGAGCTGCTGTTGAGCTGCTGTTCAGCAAGGAATGTTAGAGAAGATTCTAACAAAACATAATTAAAATTTTATTTTATCATACACAATACAATGTTATGCTTGCCTTAATAAATTAATTAATTTTATTTTACATTCATATAATTTTTAATACAATTAATTTATTTTATTTTTATCATATGTTTTGAAAAAATAGTAATATAAAATTTTTCAAATTATGTTTTTTTGTCCAACTAACTTAATCTTTTAGGTCGTTTTATAGAAGGATTATTTTTACATAAAAGAGAGAAAATATAATAATTTATATATGTGATGAGAAATAAATTTATTTTATTATTGGAGATATACAAGGTGTGAAATAAAATTAATTTTAATATTAAATTTATAATAAATATAAAATAAAATTATTTTTTAATATTAAAATTTTGTTGAATATGAAATAAAGTTATTAAATTTTATGATGATTTTAAAATATTAATAAAATATTATTTTGACTCTTTAGAGGTACGAATCAAACAAGTTATTTATACTGGAGATGTGTATGATACTATTGAAACTGTCGATTATTTAAAAATCAATAGTGTATAATGACATTCACACACCCAATATTGCATTAATCTTTTCAATTCCACTTTGCTTAATGACTTTTGTGTAGCATTGGTTCATATTTCTCGAGTAAATGCATTAGTAGTGAAATAAAATGCACTAAGATTCTTAAATTTTGAGACTCATAATATTTTAGTCTTCTTAGCTAGGTTTTAAAGATGGCTTGATTCCATTTTAAGTGATTTTGCATTTAGTTTCGTGAACAAAAATGATTATGATGTAGGTAAATATTATTCAGAATTTTGAGATCTAAAGGCACTATTAAGTAGATTTATGACTTCAAAACTTTTCAATTAAGTCATTAAGTTTGAAATTAATATTTCAATAAAATCTATTTTGCTTAATTTGATAATTATTTTTAATATCATCTTCCATTCATCCCTCATCTCAGTCTGGCATCGCAATGGCCAGGCGGTGCATGGACGCCACACTCCAGAACTACGTGCTGAGGTGGGCGCATGTTGTCCCTCTCGCAAGAGTCTAGTGCATAGGTAGGCGTGCTTGCAAGCCTGACGGACACAGATGGCCATTCGCATAAGAGACGGCGCACATGGCCCCTCACAGAAGTGTCGAGTGGGCAGGCTCTTGCAATACCAAGCAGTCGTGCATGCAAACTAATCCGCATGTACGTGGCTGCGCACGTAAGTGATCTACATGTGTGGCTGCTTGCACATCCAGGTGTGTGCTCGATGACTTGCATGTATGACTACTTATTGGCACATGTGACTTCCTCGGTTTATGTGCTCGGTAGCCAGCACACAAGGCAGGCCACGCGCACAAGTGCCTTGTGTGCCCACAGTGCAACAGTCTGCATGGGAAGCACTATTGTGGCCTAGTCGTGACACTATGACAAATCTAAAATTTTCATAGCAAGTTGTTGAGGCAAAAATTGACCACGTCATTTAAGTCTGACAAGTGGTAGTTTTAGGCTAATCCACTTACCGGCCACCCAAATTCTATTCCCGAAGAAATTTGGGGTACCCAATTAGGTCATGCCTCAGTAGTCAAATAACTCAAGCATGAGTTGAACATTATTAGACAAACATGGCATTAGCTAATAGCTCTTATCATGTCATAACTCTATCTTTATCACGCAGCACCCAACCTAAGAGAAATAAGAGACATTTATCTTCAATACCTAGCCTAATAAGCTGCGTGGGAGATTAATAAGGGGCTGCTTACTTTCACCTACCACACTTAATCTCTTATTAACATAAATACTCATATTTATGGTGAGAAGAAGGACCCTTCAAATGACCAATCCAACGACTGAATTCTGTTAATTAAACTATCTACTAGTGTTGTTTGCCTGCTCAAAAGCTCTTTGACTCCAGTCATTTTCAACTGCTCGACTAACACTCTGAGCAGAGCTCCCTCACACTACATGCAGCTTTTCTCTTTACTTTATTCCTCTTCGAGAGGAACCCCGAGCTAAAGCTTCAGTTTAGCTCTTTTTTTCTTTGTTTAAAATTTTTAGTCAAACAATGTCCAAAATAGACTCAATGCTAAATAGGCTCTAAAATTGGATGACCAAAGGAACCTTTTTTTATAGATATTAGAAGGGTGATATGGGGTTCTCAAATATAATACTAAAAATAGAGTACTGATAAATAAAAATCTCATTTTCTTTTTTTTTTAATGTAAAAACCCTATTATTTATAAAACTTATTTCTCAAACAAATAAAGTTGCAAATTTTATCAGGGAAAAATCAAAATGGAGATCTGGATCTCGCAAGGTGAACGACAATCAAGACTGCCGGGGAATCGACATGAGTCCTTTTCGCCTTGTTATAACCCTAAGGTACCGTTTGGATAGGGTGGGCTAGCTGGGTTAACTTAAATTAATCCAGCTAACCCACCAAATGCTAATAAAAGAGTTTTTTTACCTCGGGGTTTAGCTGCCCCATCCACAAAGCTGGGGTAAGGGCGGAGATGGAGGACCACGCGGTTTTCTGTCGTGCGCGCAGCTCTCGTGAGTAGTTGGTGGAAGGTTTCTTGCGCTACCTATCGGATGATGGCGCGGGCGGCGTCAGGCGCTGTACTCCGCTCTGAAACGCAGGCCGGCATGTGCCTTTCCGACAGCGGTGACTTTCTGGGTTGGTGATGGTAAGTTCTAATGGTATTCTTTGCGGTGCGATCAAGTAAACGTTGTTCTCTCCTTTCGATGCAGAGAACTCTATCTTCCCTAATTCGTAAGCCTATGTTCCGTCACTTTTTATTTGTTCCCTTCTCTGATGTGGTGATCCAGTCTCTAATTCCAGCTCATTCTACGATTTGTGATTTTACTGTTTTCTCTTGCTTCTGTGTTCATGTTCATCGAGGGGGCTAATTACAGGTTTCTTTGTTATTTTCGTTCACTTCTTGATGATCTATAGCCATGTGATGAGTTGGATTTCCTTAGGGTTGATTTTGCTTTGTGTTGAGTTGGATTTGTGTCATCCAACCCATGTTACCAATCTCATTATTATATTGTCCTATGATGCTCATCATCTTGTTGTTATTGATGTATTTTATATGATATATAGCCATATTAATATGATGATGAGTTGGAATTTATTTTATATAAGCCATGTTTGAGGGATCTGATTACAGATTTCTCTATTTTCTGTGTTTTCTTCTTGATAATCTATAGCCATGTGATGGGTTGGATTTTCTGAGGGCTGATTTTGCTTTGCGCTGAGTTGGATTTGTGTCATCCAATCCATGTTACCAATCTCATTATCATATTGCCCATGATGCTTATCATCTTGCTGTTATTGATGTATTTTATATGATGTATAGCCATGTTACTCCTTTTATTGTCATGTTACTCTATAACACTTGCACCTATAGTTTTTTGAAATATGGGCAATGATGAATTTTTTAATATTTGAAAAAAAATTATAGCTCTAATTAATTTTAATGTGATTTCATATTACATGTCAGTTACTCTTGGTATCTAGGTGGAGAGGTAAACATATAAATGTTATGCTTTTTGCTGATCCAACGAATCGTAATTGTCATACATAATTCTGAGCCCAATATCCTTCGCATATCAATAGATACTTCATGGGGAGTGGAAGCTTAATGTTGTCCTTTTTAATTTAAAATATTTATAATAACATGACATGCATTATAGAGTAACATGACAATAAAAGGAGTAACATAGCTTACATAAAATAAATTCCAACTCATCAGCATGTTAACATGTTATACATCATATAAAATACATTATTAACAGCAAGATGATAAGCGTCATATGATAATATAATAATGAGATTGGTAACATGGATTGGATGACACAAATCCAACCCATCAGAATGCAAAATCAGCCCTCAGAAAATCCAACCCATCACATGGCTATAGATCATCAAGAAGAGAGCGAAAAAAACAAAGAAATCTATAATCAGACCCCTCAATGAACATGAACACCACAGAAGCAAAAGAACAAGCAATAAAAAAAGTAACATTGCTTCTGAGTTTAGTTCTCTATTTATTGCTAAATTTTATGTGTCATCTTACTTGTGCCTCCAAGTTATGGCATTCTCTTCAAATTGCTTTGCTATTGCGGCTTTGTAGTAAGTTTACCTCTTCTGAATTTCCATTCAATGCTTATGTACTACTACAGTTAAGAAATACTTTGTATATCAATAGATACTACATTTATATGCTCAGATATAATACTTGCACTCGTGGCTCTTTTGAAATATGGGCAATGATGAATTTTTCACTATTTGAAAAAAAAAAATTATAGCTCTCATTAATCTTAATGTGATTTCATGTTATATGTCGGTTACCTTTGGTATCCAGGTGGAGAGGTAAACATAAAAATGTTATGTTTTTTGTCGATCCAAGGTACTGTAACTGACATACATAATTCTGAGCCCAATAGCTTTCGCAAATCAATAGATACTTCATGGGAAGATAAAGTTTAATGTTGTCCTTTTTAAGTCAAAATATTAATATATTTGTATATAAACTTTTCTCATTTTTTATTTTTGTAGTTAAATATACATAAATTATTGAATTTACTTTGAGCATTATAATTTATTGTGGAAGTTTTATAAATCTTTTTATTTATTTATTTATTTATTTACTATTCTGAATTAAATTATTAAATTATTAAATTACCAAATTGAATTCAAAGTTATCTCAAATTAACCTGAATTAGCA
This sequence comes from Apostasia shenzhenica, assembly GCA_002786265.1. NCBI lineage: Eukaryota > Viridiplantae > Streptophyta > Magnoliopsida > Asparagales > Orchidaceae > Apostasia > Apostasia shenzhenica. Next base: position 132,726 of record KZ451953.1, read on the forward strand.
TTCAAATAAAAAATTAAAATTAATAACGCATCCTAGTTGAAATAAATTAAGCTAACCCGGTTAGCTTATCCTACCTCAATCCAAACGGCCCCTTTTAAAGCTTCCATCCTTCCTCTCTCGGCTTATCCGCAGTCGCGAATAGGTTGGATTGATGCGGGGAAGGATCTTAAAAGCGGAAGAGACTCAGCAGTCTGTCCATGGCGTGCTCGATTCCTTCAATAGTATCGTCGAACCCGAGGGCTTTCTCCTACAAATCCGCCTGCCCGATGGCATCCTTCTACTGCGCTTCTAGTTATCCTCTCACTCAAAGCGCAGCAGCTATTGCCGCTATTCCCAAGAGCTTCCATGGCCTTAGAAGGTGCTTACCGCATCGCTCTCGGAGATCTGTCTCAGCTTCCATAGCAGCTAAGAGAAGCTTTTCCGTCAATGCTGTAAGAAGTCGCGCGCCCTTACCCCCTCATTTCCTGGTTACACTTCACCATGAAAATGCAGTTAGTAATTTTAGGCGGTAATAGATGAGGCTTGTATCCTTGAATGATTTTTTGTTCTCTCGAGTGGCAGTGTTTACCGTTGGTTGGGAATCCGGCACCTGATTTCGAGGCTGAGGCAGTATTCGACCAGGAGTTTATTAAGGTTGTCATCTGTAAACATCAGGGGTTTTCTTTTCGCACTCCATTCTCAAAGAAAGTTTTTTTTTAAAAAAAAATTTACAACTCTGTGAATTCATTCTTTTAGATAATATTAATTTCTTTTGATGAAGCTACTAATTCATACATCCGGCACATTCTTTCTGTCTTTAAGTTCATACATGAAAAGTTTGAAAGGTTTCTTTTAATACATCGTGGGCTGTTTAATGGAACGTAAAGTTATTATGGCTCATAACCTACGGCTTTTTAGGTTGCTTATGAGAGTTTACTTTGATCCTAAAGCAAGATATCTCGAGCTTTAATATTTGGCCCCCCCTTTATCTTCAGCAAAATCCAAACAGCAAGACTCCTGTTTCTGTTTCGGTACAAAAGTTATTTTCATGGGTTTATTCTTGCAAATACCATTGAGCATGCAATAAGAGGGGCATGTTAGAATTTGAGATTATAATTGGTCCATAAAATACAAGGCTAAGCTTTTTAGGTTGATTAAGAATAGCATTTTAATATATCTTCATAAATAATCAGTTGACTGGGGATCTTTGTTTTTTACATTAACCGTTCTCAGGTTTCTTCAAGTACTGCAGACTGCAGTATTGTTGAGATTTCTTAGCTAGTGAAGTAACTCTATGCCATGATTCCTTCTTTTCTCTTGTTTATCTTTTTTTAATTTACAGGCTTGGAGAATTTCTTGGGCATTCGATATATTGTATATGAACGCTTAAGGCTATGAGTTCCAAGTAACTAATTTAGTTAGTTTAGTGATGGAATTATCTGCTGCTGTTATGATTGTCGTCAAAGTTATGATTCCACCTATGTAGTTTTTGTTAATTTTCCTTCCCTGAAGAAAAGCATATGCTCCATCATCCATATTTGATCTTATATTTTATTATGTAAATTAGTGATACAAGCATTCTCACATACTTGAAAGAATATTGGGTTCATATGTAGAAACTACTGACTTTATCTTGCAGGTTAAACTGTCTGAGTATATCGGGAAGAAGTATGTGATTCTATTTTTCTATCCTCTTGATTTCACGTTTGTCTGTCCGACTGGTAAATATCAGCTTATTCTACATCATAATAATACTGTTTTCATGCCGAATACAGTTTAATCTGTTTAGTATCTTGGTCAATAATTACATCTTGCCTATTTTGCAGAGATAACTGCTTTTAGTGACCGCTATGTGGAGTTTGAGAAAGTGAATACTGAAATTTTAGGTGTTTCAATTGACAGTGTGGTATGGTTGAAATGTTTTATCTTGATGAACTTGTTTTCCTCCTCTAGATAGAAATATCCTAGCTAATGTGGATGTCATGTATTGTTGAATTGAATTTTCATTTTCATTGCACTCAATTAGATAGCGGGTGAAGCTAAATTTCCCACTTTAATTACTGTTAAGTTCTATAAGTTGGGTGTACCAAGTTATCAACCCCATAAATGTTAAGTATCATGTTTGTGACCCTAATCTTAAATTTATCAAGCTAAACTCCACATTCATCTAAACATTACAAGGTAACCACTATAAACTTAACCATGATTGTTCTAAACTAATCAATTTTTAACATTAACTTGTCTCGTCTCCTTCTCTCCCAATCGTTTGAAGGCAAGCGATGGTTAGGCGTGAAGGCTGGTGGCACTGCATGGAGGCAAAATGCGTATTGTAGCGACAGACGTGTGGGGCATGGTGGTTGGGTGTTCAGCATAGAGGGAAGATGATGCTAAAGCTTGTTTATCTCTAGGTCCTCTTCGGCCACAGCTCGTCATAAGCCCATCACCTTCTGCCCGGTGCATCCTCAAGCCATATTGTATTGCAAGAGGTCGGCTCTAAAACCAATATATCACTACCCACTCCATTGGAAGTTGAGGTATTATTCATCTTGGTCGTAGCCTTACGGCTTTGTCCCGCATGAGTCACATCAATATCCTAGGAACACAATTTGGCATATTAGCCAAGAACTTTTCCTTCACTTTTTAATGTGTGATAATTCATTTTTTTGCCTCTCCCACTCAGTTTAGAAGCTTGCTTAAAACTGCTCCTTCCACTGGCTATTTACCCTTTTTGGGACATACTCAGGGATCACTCCCTACCTCTTGGATATGCTCCCCTTGGCTAAGATGGTTACAGATTAAGAGGTAGCTTTCTAAGAAGTTCGCAAGTGAAGTAGTCTGGAGCACTTATTGATAGGAGTAATGATGGTAGTTTGGCACTAGATGCCAAATCGTCAAGAAGTCCCTCTTGTGTTGGCAGTCTAGATTACATGGCATTAGCAACGTGCAAGGGATGTCCAGGAGGATCTCCGTGTAAGAAATAACATGTCTTAGTTCCTTACATGTCCCATATTTTGACATAATGTACACTTGAGACAACTAGCATCACTACATTTCGTCACGTCCTCTATGCCCCCACCTAGTCAGCTCCCCTCTTGGTGTAGTTTGTGTAGCAAGGGATTAGCAATTGGGAGTGAAATCAACAACTAGGATGAATAGCCATGGAAGTGCACGACATCTTTGCATGAGCATCAAATAAAGATGACATAAAGGTGCCTCCCAAGACATTTGACAAGTTTGAGTTCTAAACACAGTGTGGAGGAACATAATGGTAAGAAGTGTGTCGATGTGATCCTACACATGAGGTTTCAACTTGGAGAACAGGAGAAGATTTCTGAAATCCGTTGTCAAATGCTTGGAACCAACCTATATGAGCTTGTCATCTTTGCATTACTAACGGAGCTAGAACAAGTTTCCAATCATCTTATATTCTTGAGAAATATCTATAGTAGATAAATCTTGAGAATGTATTATGTCTCATAGCTAGAGAAGAGATACTAGAAGGTACTCATCAAAGTGGCCAGACTAAAGCTAAAAGTTTAGATTTAGGCTTCTCCCTAGCTGCCCTATTATTCTCTGATGTGTCTGAATCCTTTTGGGTCAAGTGCTCTAACTTCTCCTGTCCCATGAACCAACTTTTACCACTGCATCCCGTGAAGCACAGTTCTTGTCATCCAATTTTTCTATATTGATGGTTATAGATCCCAAAAGAGGTGTTATAATAGTGTTAAAATAACTACGGACAAGATCATTAAAGAGCGGTCAAAAACATGTGGATTGAAGAGACTTTCATAGATTTGGATGGATTTTTTTTTTTTTTTTTTTGATAACTTGGATGGAGTATTTGTTGATGAATCAATGACAAATTCAAAGGAAGATGGGTTTACAGCATCATGTTATTCTTGATCTTCTTGAGATTGATGGAGACAGCACAATGGAAGATACAAAGCAATGTAGAAAGCTGGAGCAAGAGCTTGGTGTGCGTGTGTCGGCTGTCTACAAGCTTCGTGTGATGTCGACGTGTTTTGGTGGTTGATGAGCTCCATGCTTGTGTCGGTGGTCGAGAAGCTCCATGTGTGTTAGCAATAAAAGAGCTTTGAGAACGCATTTCAATGGTTAGGAAGCTCTGAGCATGCATATCGACGGTCGACACGCTCCTTAAACTTGTCAGCAATTAGCGAGCTTCGTGCACTCATTGGGGATCTGCGAGCTCCTTGCTCTCATCGGTGTCTAGCAATCCATGAGCTCTTCGTGTGTGCCGGGCATTGGTAGTGTCGAGAGATAGCAAAAGATCGGCAAGAAATAGGAAAATAATGACTGAGGATTGTTGCAGCATAGAGTTAGGTTCGGCTTGGGAGGCAAAGTCTCAGTTTTGTGGCCCTCTCCACCTAAAGATACATATTATTAGAGTTATGTACAGTTAACACAAGGTGCCTTGGTATTATCTCATAATCTCATCCAGGTTTTTAAGAGTTACAAAAGTATCTTTGATCCCACAACCTTATCATCCCATCTTCATCACTAGTTCTACATGTTGGTATTCAATTTTAAAAGTAGAGGATTCAAATAAAAGAAAAGATATTATGATTTATAATACTAGCCTTCTGGCTAATGGTCAAAATGACAATTTTAATTTTTTTTACTTTAAAGGTGCATTTACTTGGATACAATGATTATTCTATTTTACTCTTATTCTTTATGGAATAGCTGTTCTCATGTTTATTTTAATGGAATAGATATTCCATACGAATCTCTATTCACATTTCATGGAATAGCCATTCTTTATGTAATTATTTGTGTAAAATTAAATTTAATAATAATAAATAATATTAAATTTCATTAAGTTATATTTATAGGTATTTTAGTACTTTTCGTTGTTATTCACTTCTTATTTCATATTCTATTTCATCAAAGTAAATAAAGGAATTGCATTTCATTCTCCTTGGAATAAAATTTCATTCTAATTTTATTTCATACTATTGAAGTAAATGCACTGTAAAAATGATTTAAAAATAATTATATGTGACATCTTTGACAAATTTTGCAGTTCTCCCATCTTGCATGGATTCAAACGGATAGAAAGTCCGGTGGCCTCGGTGATTTGAAGTATCCACTAATATCTGATATAACAAAATCGATCTCAAAATCTTATGGGGTTTTAATCCCCGACCAGGTATTGCTCGATGTTCGTTTCAATAAAAGCAGGTTTATGGAGAACCATAAACCATGTTTTTTGTGGACCATTTGAACAAATTGCACGCCTGGCTGCTTCAGGGCATAGCACTGCGTGGCCTCTTCGTCATTGATAAGGAGGGAGTCATTCAACACTCAACAATCAACAACCTCGCCATCGGCCGGAGTGTGGATGAAACCTTGAGAACTCTCCAAGTAAAGCCAGCATTTGATGCAAATCTCAAATTGTGATCGCTCGACTTCTAACGAGAGTTTGTTTTCTTATTCGTGGCTCCACAGGCATTGCAGTATGTTCAGGCGAACCCCGATGAGGTCTGCCCGGCCGGATGGAAGCCGGGGGAGAAGACAATGAAGCCGGATCCGAAAGGCAGCAAGGAGTACTTTGCTGCTATTTGACGGATTTCTTCAAGTTTTGCGAGCTTTCTGTTATCTTTGCCGCCGTGTAATTCCGACTTGTTGAGATTCTTCCCTTCATACTTTTGTGGAATGTTTATTACTAGAGAGTTGGTAGAATGAATCTGTTACTTGAATTTATTAAATTTTGAATTTTTTTGCAGTCTTTTTTTTTATCTGTTCATAGATTTATTAGTTGTGCTCTTTTAATTCACAGTGAGCTAGGAGCTTCTCTAAGTAAAAAAATTCCAGTTTTGAATCACAGCATCTTAATTTCAAATTTCAATTGGGTTTGAGGAAATTTTGTTCTGTGACTACAAAAAAAAAAAAAAAAAAAACGATTAAAGTTTATATCATTAGATCTCTGATTTGATTAATTTGTTGATTTGTGAGGGTCTAGGCTAAAGGTGAGTAGAATGCTCAAAATTTAAAATTAGATTCAGAACTCGCTTGTATTTTATTCAATTCAAATTTATTTCGATTTTTTTTATTATAACTCGAAGTTAGCGCACTCGAAAGAAATTGGTTCAACTCGTAATTAATTTGATACCTATATAATTATACTCATATAGGCATTTTAAATATAAAATATTATATACATGTAAATGAAAAAATATATATATTGAATAACTGTAGAATATATATAAATTTAACTGAATATATAATATACATTATATATAAAATGAAGATTTAAATTAAAAAATAATATTAAAAATTAAGTTCATTTAAAATTTACTGAAAATCTTTGAATTTAAGTTGTTGCAAATTAGCTTGAATTTGATTTGTTATCAACCTGTTTAGCTAGTCTTTCTTTAATAGTTAAAAATTAAATTTAATCTTTTAAAAAAATAACTAATTTTGGGTAAATTGCATTCGGTTCTGAGATTAAAAGTATATTGCAAATTAATTTTATTTTTTTTAAAAATTTATTTCTTTATTTCTAAGATTGAAAAAAAAATATTGTTATACCCAAGTCTCTGAATTTAAAGCTTAATAATACGCAGGTCCACATTTTAACATCGAGGTCCCTGAGTTTTAATAAAATATCAAATGGGTCTTTTTTTATTTTTTATTATTTTAAATTTATTAAAATTACCATTATATCTCTCCTCCCCTCTCTCCTCCTGATACCCGCGCACGAGTGAGGCCAGGCGGCCACCGGCAGGTCCGGCAGCTGAGCGGCTTGTGCAAAAAATGACTCATTTGATAATTCATTAAAACTCAAATACTCTGATGTAATAATTTTTAAAACTTGGACCTGTGTGTTATTAAGACTTAAACGCAGAGACTTCCCAGTATAGTACACTGGAACATGCGCGAGATGTTCCATAGATTTTATTTATATTTTAGTTTGTTCAGCATGAATTAATCATAATCATCTAATTTAGTTTTTATAAACTAAATTAGTGATTAGTCACATACTCAATAAATTAGTACATAAATTATAACATAAAAAATAACAATAATAATAATAAATAAATTATTTTAATTATTCTACATAAATTTTAATATAAAAAAATATTTTACTTCAAATACTCAATAATTTTTAATAAAAATATAAATTTTATTTCACATCTTAGATTAAAATACTAGATTTGAATATTTTGGTCTAGAATGTGAAATAAAATTGATATTTTTATTTTAAATTATTAAGTATATAAAGTAAAATAATATTTTTTTATATTTGAATTTGTGTAGAATGATTTAAAAAATTTATTTATTATTATTATTATTGTTTTTTAAATTAGTACCATTTTGTTCCTGTTTTGGTCCTGTTTTAGTCCTTGCGCCATTGGTTGAAGGTCGTTTTTTACTATGATCAAAATAGTCTCTAATTATTTTATTAAAAAAATTATTTTTATTCTCAATACATATACTTTAATATAAAAAATTCACTTTATATCACATTCTACATAATTTTTTACATGTTATTCTTAATTTTTTAATAAAATGATTAAAGGTTATTTTGGCTATGGCCTGACCTTGTAAGTTTGATCCCCTATTTGGCAACAAGATGAAACACATTTTTTATTTTAGTTACAGTCAAAAACTTAAATTTATTTTAAAAAAAATTAAAATTATTTTATATTTTATCCAGCGTAAATTTAAGTATGTTAAATAATTACTTTATTTCACGTCTAACATAATTTTTAATACAAATTAATTTACTTTATTTCTCATCGTACATATTTTTTTTTAAATCTTACAAAAAAATTTTAAACTATTTTTTTTTTCCTCCAAACAAATAAAACTTAACAGTCACTCGTAGATTTGGCCACTCTTTTATCTCCCTAATACGAGTACGGTAATCCTAATAATAGCATCTTAATTTCAAAAGAAGATGGCAATTAAATTTGAAACTCCAAAAATTTATTCAATTCATATTCGACTTGAAACTTTCTAACTCAATCGACTCGGTATATACATTAGCAGACATATTTGGATTTTTTTCATGTATTTTAAAAGTAATTAATAATTCAAGTGGTTATAATTAAACTTGGAATTTATTTGAAATCAAGTTCAAATTTGAATCCAGATAAACTGGCTTAGGGAGCATTTGGTTCGATATCATCTTAGTGTTACGTCATGTTATTTAGATATTATTATATCTAAATATCACGAATAATAATTTTATAATTTTTTAAAAAATTATCTAATAATATCATTAAATTAAATAATTATTAATTTTTAAATAGTAACAGAGCATCGAGATAACATTGAATCAGACGTCCGATTAAATTCGACTCATGGCCAACCCCTAGTGGGCATGTGCAGGACAGCGAAAACAAGCATTTGGTTGATTATTTCGGACTTCTGATAGAGTTTTAATATAATACCGAAAATTACACATATTTCTAATAGTATATCATTCTATTTTAAACACGTAGTCACTTTTTGAGACCGCTTTATGACATCTCATTGTATTTGAATTTAATAGAAAAATTTTTACAGCTATTCCTTGCATTACGTTGAATTCAAGTGTAATATAAGCATTTAGAATACGTTTCACTACATAATAAATTATTTTAACTGAATACTAATAATTATATGAGTATTCAATCACTTTTTATTGTATCTAAAGAGAATACAAGCAATTTAAGTTTGATCTTATCTATTTGAATGCATTTTAAAATAACGCACTGATCACACAACTAATACTTGCTGTATCGATGTATTTCAATCGAAAATAGATATTTGACGATTTACTAGGGACATCTGCTTGCGTTGTAATATAATACCAGCAATTACATATTATTTTAACTGTACGTCAACCTATTTTAAGCGAACATGCACTTTTAAAGACTGATTTATGATATATCGATATATTTGAATTGAATAAAGACATTTTTACTGATATTCATTTTGTTAACGTTGTGGTCGGTAGGCACTGAGCTGCAATTTATTGTACCGTTGTGAGAATACACCGGATGCCAACCTGGCTCATGGCCATGGGCCCAACGGACCAGCCGTCATGCATTATTAGCTTGATGCACTCAAATAATTGCAATATTATGTCAGTCCTTCAACAAAAAGGACATAAATTATTGCTACAAAAAATGTAATCTAAATTTTGGAATTGGTATTAGGTTTTTGCCGAATCGATATTTAGTATACAATATACGTTAACCAGCGGCCTTTTGCCCTCCCTCTCCTCCTCCCAATCGAATTACAAAATTGAATTTATGTCGTAGTTAGTTGCTACAAATGTTTTCTTTATATTATTTACATAAGGTTTTGTCGTTATGTCAAAGCCATCAATATTGCGTCTTTAATGAATCAGATTGAACCACTACGAGTCGGATAACTCAACCAATCAAGCTCAAGTTGAGCTATTATAAAAGACATGATGGAGCGTGAAGCGAAGCAGGTTCTAGGGTTTCACTCGCCTCATCCAAGGAAGTTCGAGATGGCTAGACTTCATCCCATCGCTTTAGAACTTTCTTCATCTAACAAATTTGCAGGTTTTCGTTGCTATAACTATACAACAACCAAGCCTTAATCCCACTATGTACGGTTGACTATATGAATCATTTATTTATATTGTGCTCTATCAATAACTAAATTCTCATCTAAGTTTAAGTAACTAAGATCACTTCTTATAGTTTCTTATCATGTCTTCTTTGGTCTCCCTATTTCTCTTTGTATATGGGTAAGATCCAATGACTTGATTTTTTTAACTGGAGCTTCAATCGGCTTATGATTTATATGTCCAAACCATTTAAGCTATAACTATCACATCATTAAATGTTTTCTCTGGTCGATGGCTGTTGTAGAAACAATGGCAGTAATAATTGATTGTCTTCTGCTCGCTGGTCTATGCCAGTCTTTAAAAGGATCATGACTAGTGATTAACTACGTGATTGAACGATTTCTTTATTAGTAGGGCTCCATTTGTCTAGGAGTTTAAAATTAACCTGATTTAATTTTAACCAGTCATATTATATCACACATAAAATTTAATATTAAAAATTAAATTTATTTCACATCCTACCTATATTACTAAAATAATAACTAATTTATATCACATCCCTCACATATTTCAACATAATAACTAACTTTAGATCACATCCCTCACATATCCCAACATAATAACTAACTTTATTTCACATCATTCACAACTTTTAATAAAAAAAATATCTTTATTTAAATTTAATTTTAACCTTCTTAAATTTAACCTTACAAACAAACAGACCCTTATAGATGTTTACTTTTTTCAACACAAGAAGCTAATAAGTTGAAAATCAAAGAAAAATAAAATCAATAATTCAAACTGAAAAGTAGGATTTTATTATGAATATAATTAGCATTTAAATTTTAGTTCTAAGGTAAATTATGCGACCAATTGTGTTGGAAGTTGAAGAGGTTACTAAAAAAAATTTAGAAATATTTCAAGTCAAGTAAAAAAAAATCACTTTTCAATAAAGTAAAAAGAAAAAGAAAAAAATGGGAAAAGAAATTCTGACGTCAGACGCTTATAGAGTAAAGCTCCTCTTCAGGAAAAATTATTGGATGCGAACAGCGCACTGTTCGAACGCCCAATCAGAGGGCGTCACGTGTACCCGGACCCAACTGTATGACACGCGTGGCGCCCTCTGATTGGGTTCTAGACGATGCTTCATCCAAACCCAATAACTTCTCTCTCTTCCGCTCTAACGTGATTTTATTTTTAAAATTAATAATTAATTTATTTTATTAGCTATTAATTATTAATTGTGGTTATTTAAAAGCTAAACGGATAGATTTTTGCGCACCAAAAGCTCAACGATTTAACCGTTGAGGTATAAACAAAAACAAATATAGTGGGTGAGTGACGCGGCCCCGTCGCTTTTAAAACTGCAATCCCCGGCCCGTGCTGGCCTGTGATATGGAGTCCGTCTCGCTCCAGAAATTGTCCGACCACATCACAACCGTCCGATCCGTCATCATCCAAATGTGCTGAAAGCCAAAAATATATCCCGCACGCTTGGTGGCCCAATAGGGCGTCGGACCGTCCATTTTCCGAGGGCCTTTCCGGAATGCCATCACATCATCACTACCGTTCAAATATGAATCTGGAGCGGAACCAACGGCCAGATTGCTGGTTCAGCCGTCGCCAATGATATACTGAAGTATTGAAGTACTGAACCGACAAGCAAAGCATGCGATCGCCGCAAGCCATGTCTCTGATCTGTTCCCCAATCCTCTTCTCTCTTATTCTCCCGATCTACGCCGTCGCCGGAGCTCCCGCCGGTGCCGGCGACACTCCGATCGTCGTCCCTTTGAGTCGGTTTCTCCTTCCTCCTCGGCGGGATCCCTTGGAGCGGCTCGCTGGAATAGCCTCGGCGTCCGTTCTCCGCGCGCAGCTGCTCAAAACGCCGACCACCTCGCTTCCTTCCGCCCGCGCGCCTCTCTCTCCCCATTCATACGGCGGATACTCGATAAACGTCAGCTTGGGGACTCCGCCGCAGGAGATTCCCCTCCTTGTAGACACCGGCAGCCAGCTCACCTGGATCCCCTGCACTAAAAACTACCTTTGCCGGAATTGTTCATCGCCGGCGAACCCTCTGGCGCAGATCCCCACCTTTTTGCCCAAATCCTCTTCGACCTCCAAGCTAATCGGCTGCAAGAATCCCAAATGTGGCTGGATCCACTCGCAGGAATTCCTCTCGCACTGCCGCAATTGCCCGTCGAATTCCTCCGATTGCCCCAAGATCTGCCCCCCTTACTTAATCATCTACGGTTCCGGTTCCACTGCCGGCCTACTTCTGTCCGAAACTCTGCATTTCTCCTCCCGGACGATTGCCGATTTCGTCGTCGGTTGTTCTGTCTTCTCTCAACGGCAGCCGGCAGGTGGGATCGCCGGATTCGGTCGGGGAACCTCCTCCCTCCCGTCCCAGTTAGGGCTGAAAAGGTTCTCCTACTGCCTCATCTCCCGGAGATTCGATGACGACCCAGGAGAGAGCGGCTCGTTGGTGCTAAACGGCTTGCCAGATTCAAGCGACGGCAGTATACGGTTCACTCCCCTAGTCAGAAACCCCATCTCGCCGCCGGCATCCGCCGATGCCGCTGATGGCCCGTCGGCTTTCTCCGTTTACTATTACATCGGATTGAGGAAGATCACTGTCGGTGGCAAGAAGGTGCAGATTCCATACAAGGCACTGGCGCCGGGAGCAGACGGTAACGGCGGCACGATAGTGGATTCCGGCACCACCTTCACGTTCATGGAACCGCCGGTGTTCGAACCGGTCGCCGCGGCTTTCGTCGCCCAGGTCGCCGGCAGGCTGAACCGGTCCGGCGAGGTGGAGGGGCTCACCGGGCTGAAGCTGTGCTTCGAGCTGCCGGAGAAGGCGGTGGAGGTATCGCTGCCAGCTCTTGTGTTCCACTTCAAAGGCGGCGCGGAGATGCAGCTGCCCGTGGAGAACTACTTCGTTCTTGTTGGGAGTTCCCGGCCGTCGATATGTCTCACCGTCGTCTCCGGCGGCAGGGCAGCAGGAACCGTCAGCCGCGGACCGGCGATCATTCTGGGGAGCTTCCAGCAGCAAGATTTCTACATGCTCTACGATCTCGAGCGGGAGCGTCTCGGATTTCGGCAACAATCCTGCATCGCGAAATAAGATTTCGGCACCTCAAAAAAAAAAATTTAGTTTCGGAAGTTTCGGGTTGGCGGCCGATAAGGTTTTATGTTTCCCCGTTTTATTTTTCCTCTAATCTCGGCTGTTGAATGAGGATCAGACGGTAGTACTCATTGGCGGCATTTATTTGATCAATTAAAAATTTGGGTGAAAATCTAAAAAAATATTTGAGGGTTGTTCCATATTTCATCAATAATTAGCTTCATCTTTTAACTTAGAATTTATTATTAATTTTATATTTTCTTATTTTTCTGCTCTTTATTAAATTAATTGGCAGAATTAGATCAATATTTTTGAATTTAATTTTGCTACACATCTCCAATAATTGATTCATAAATTGACTTATTATAATTTAAAATTTTAATATATTGAACTATTTAGTGTATTAATAATTAATATATTAGATAATTCAGTGTATTAAAATTTTTAATTATAATGTATTAATTTATATGTTATTTATTGGAGTTGCATAATAATTTTTTTAAAAGATGCAATATTAGGGCATATTTGATATTTGAGAAAAAAAATGATTTTTTAAAAATATATATTATAAAAAATAAAGTAAATTTATTTTGTTAAATATAATATAGAATGTAAAGTAAAATTAATTAATATTTTAAAATTTGATATAAATTAAATTGTTAATATTAAAATTTATATATATATATATATGTATATATATATGTATATATATATATATACACGTATATAATGTATGAAGGCAAAAGTTTCAGATTAAGTGAATTTGTCTAGACTTAAATTTAAATATTTCAAATTTGATCAAATTTAATTCAAGTTAATTAAAATTTATTTGACTTTGAGTTGATTTTTAAATTGAATAGAGCTTCATTTTTAATTTATTTTTTATTTAGATATTCATCCTACATATAATATATATTATAGTAATTTTAAAATTAAATTTATATGTATTATTATATATATGTTTATATATAAATCACTTTAATATATAAATCATATAATATTTTAATATACATAAAATATCTTAATATATATATATATATATTATCATATAGATATCATGTTGATTACACCTTTAATCGATTTTATTTTAAGCACGTTAATTTTAAATTAAAAAAATTAAGTCGAGCTAGAAATAAAAAATTACGTTAAAATTTTAAATTTTGGCTATTTTACTCACCCTTAAATCTCCTATAAAGGTAAGATATGATGTAAAAAGCTTTTGATTTTGTTGCAATTGCCGTAGGAATCCATATTACCGTTGTTTGATGACAATGAGTAAACAAATAGTAATAATGAAGGGGAATTTATACAGAAGATATTTTAATTACAAAAATTTTTATATTTAATTTTTAAAAATAAAAATATTACATATATTATACTAAAATTTTATAAAATTATAAAATTTACATTATTTTTGGATTAATAAGTTGAGCATCATAATTTTGAAATCCTCTTTTTAGCCTCGTTTGATTTGAAGTAATTTTTTTTTTTAGTATAAATTTAAACTGTAAAAATTAATTTTATTTTACAACTAACACAAGTACAAATATTAGAATTAAAAATATTTCATATTTTACGTATTTTTTAATATTAAAATAAAATATTTTCTATTAAAATTAGTTGTTAGATGTATCTAGGCTATTTAGCTCTGTTTCTTTGTAATATTAAATTTAATAAGATTAAAATTAAATTTAAATAGTGATATTTTTTATTAAAAATTGTGAATAATGTGAAGTAAAGTTAGTTATTATATTGAGTTGTGTGAGGAATGTGATATAAAATTAGTTATTATATTGAGATACGTGAGGGATGTGATATAAGTTAATTATTATTTTAGTAATACGTGTAAACTGTGAAATAAAATTAATTTTTTATATTAAATTTTATATATAATATGTTATGCCTAATTAAAATTAAACCAAATTAATTTTATAATTTTAAACGAGCAAACAAACGGGGCTTATGGTTTAATAAAAAGTGATCTGAATCAATTAATTAATACCTCAATTGATCAAAATATGTCAAAACAGGTAATTTATTATTAATGTTTTTCCATTAATTGTAAAGTGATTTGCTTGGTTAGAAAAAAAAAGATAGTTTGAAAATTTTTTGTGAATTTTTTTTAAAAAATGTGTATAATGTGAAATAAAATAAGTTAGTTATATTAAAAATTGCGTTGGATGTGAAATAAAGTGATTGCAATATTTAAATTTGTATGGTATGAGATATAAAATAATTTTTAAATTTTTTAAAAATAAATTTAAGATTTTGATCATGGCTAAAATAAGTCCTTTTTTTTTTCCAATTGCCAAACAGGGCCTTTTAATGTTGTTGTCGTTCCGTTTTTTTTAAAACTTGTCGATATTATCATATTATAGCTTTAATTAAAAGATAAAATAAATATCTATATAATATAATCTGACCCATTTAAATAAAATTAATTTTTTTGTTGAAGGTTCATTCATATTCATGTGTGCTTTTTAAAGCGTATTTCTTAATATAAGGTGAGACAATTATACTTTTATAATATTTGAAATATTATTTTTTTCTCTCATCTTTAAATTAGTAAATTATTGTAACAACTAAATCACACCACTATTGCTGAAATATATCATTTTTTTAGTGTATCATTTATTAATAAACCAAAAATTGGGATATATTTTTGAAAATAAATAAATAAATTTTCAACTGTTAAAATAATATTAAACTCATAAGTAATATATCAATCACTTTGACAATAAATTGAATTGTACATACGAGACTCTGCTTGCACTTGTACAGAGCAGTGGTTTGAGTCGACCCGAATTTAATACGAGCTGGATCCGAGTCAAGAATGATTTGATCCGAGGTGCAATCCAATTCGAATTTAAATGAACTCGAATTAAAATCAGTAGAAGATCTGTTTCTTCAAAGTCTATTGGAGACGGCGCATCATCCTCTTTCACCTCTGATGGCCGGCTCATGCTGCCTCGTTTAGTTCGAGGTGAGATTTTTGCCCAACATAAATTTTAACTATAAAAATCAATTTTATTTCACATCCAATATAAATACGAATATTAGAATTGAAATTATTTCACATTTTACACACTTTCTAATAATAAAATAAATTTCTTTCTCATTAAACTAAAAAAAAAAAAAATTTCATGTCTAAAAAAATGCTTGAACCAAACGAGGCCTTTAGAGAAGGGCAAAAGCATTGAAGGCCTTAAAAAATCCTTATGGGCCTTCTTGCTTATTGGGCTCTTCTCTTTCTTCCTTATTTGGGCTTCTATGTTTGGGGGCCTTATTTGGCCTTTGGGCTTTTATTTTTCTAGTTTTCATCTAATGGGCTTTATTTTGGGCCTATTCTTGTAATAAGACTTTTTTTTCTTTTTTTTTTAATGTAATGGGATTACTGTTTTAAGTTGATGTGATTGTAGAATCTAAATCTTCTACAGTATGAAAATTGAGAACTATGAAGTATATACTCTTAGGCTCTATTTGGTAATAAGAAAAAAAAAGATTTGGTTAAAATTTTTAACTATTTTTGAAAAATGTGTATGATGTGAAATAAAGTAAGTTAGTTATATTAAAAATTATGTAAGATATGAAATAAAGTTGATTGATTTATTGTGAATTGTATTGAATGTGAAATAAAGTGATTGTTTAATATTGAAATTTGTGTGAGATGGGATATAAAATAATTTTTTAAATTTTTTTAAAATAAATTTAAAATTTTGACTATGGTTGATTTTAGCCATGATTTTTAGCCCATTGCTAAACAGAGCCTTATTTACAAATAACAAACATTATTTACTGGGTTTTCACATTTGTTATGAGATTTCAGAGTTTGTTGTGGGGTTTTCTTATAAATATCTTATGTACATCCAACTCTAACTAGTTCAGAACAATGTAAATTATTCTGTGATTTGAGAGGGTAAAATTATAAGAACTTTGTATTCTCTCTACAAACTCTTTGAAGAATAGCTAAATTTTCTCTAGTGCGGCCATAGTTTTTTATTGAATTTGAATTTTTTTAAGTAAATTTGTTGTTTTTTTAATTCCTCTTCTTTCTTTTGAGATTGCATCGGTTCTTTTACGTGGCGTGTGATTTCAACCTATTTTTCTGCTATTTTATTATGGGAATTATACTAAACTTTGTGTTACCAAGCCAGATTAAATTCTCAACATTATTCAATGTTACCAGACCGGCCCAATGAATAAAATACTTCAAAACCTTGAACTCTAAATCCAAAAAATATTTTTTATCATATTTTAGACTTTATACATAGAAACTAGTGAAATACACGATTAGTAAGACCCAGAGTTGCACTATTCACTTCTTTTACATCCATCGTCCCTATTAACATCAGTCTTACATTGAAACTACTTTAACATTCAAAAATAAAATGAAAAAAACAAATTAACATTATTCTTAGATTTAAACTACTTTAACATTAGAAAACAAAATGAAAAAATGTTTAATTTATACAAAATTTTCCAATAATATAATGAAAACATGTCTATATAAAGAAAAAATGTCAAAATCAGAATAAAAAAGCCTAATCCCGTAGAAGAATATATTCAAAACTAACAGAATAAGCAAACCCTAGATTAAGGCCTGTTTGGCGCGAGGACCAAAATATGATCAAAATAGTACTAGTTTAAAAAAAATAATAATAATAATAAATAAATAAATTTAATTATTTTACACATATTTTAATATAAAAAAATATTTTACTTCACATATACTCAATTTGAATATTTTGATCTAGATTATGAAATAAAATTGATATTTTTATTTTAAATTATTGAGTATGTAAAGTAAAATAATATTTTTTATATTTAAATTTGTGTAAAATGATTTGAAAATTTTATTTATTATTATTATTGTTGTTTTTTAAATTAGTATCATTTTGGTCCTGTTTTGGTCCTGTTTTAGTACTCACGCCAAACAGGCCTTAAAATCTAAGAATTGTGACTCTACTGAGTTTACATAAATACAAACTCAACATTAGCTAACAAAGGAAGCAATTAAAAAAAAAATCCTAACACTTCCTTCAGTAGGGCCTAAGCAACCTACATCTATATTAAAGTCTCTCTAGATTCTCTATTAAGAATATTAATAGAGAAACTTAAATATTATTCATTGAGGTCAAACTAACACATAAAAAATTCTATAATGATTTGGATTAATAAATAATTCATTAAAAAAAAGCTTTATTTAAGAGTAAATTGCATAGAGGTCTTAGAGTTTTTACATGCTAGTTTACAGATATTTGCATACTTAGATTCCTGAAGATCATAAGATTTTCGCACGGTGCTTCACAATTTTGAATCATATAAATTAGGTCTCTAAGGTTAACAATCTATTGCTATTTAGTCTCCCTGCATTTTAATATTTTACAAGTTTAGTCCAAATTAAATGTAATATCATAGGTGATAGAATAGTCACACGATAATAAATTATTCATTTCAGAAACCTAAATACTAAGATTCAAAATTTGTGGATAAGTACGCAAAAACCCTAAAACCTTGTAAACTTAAATGATATAATTTAAATTTCACAAATCAGTGTGCACAATCTTAAAATCTCAGAGACCCATGTGTAATTTATTCTTTATTAAATTCTGTGATTAATCTTTATACTAGCCTCATAGAAATGACAACTGGGTCGGTTTAAGTTAGGATTAATGAAAACTATATCGTTCGTTATATGCATTGCCTGCTATGAGCATTTCATTACTTATACCTTTCCCATATCTACTTTCGCGCCTCCCCGCCTCATCTTGGCTCTCCTTCCTTCTCACACGATACATATCTACCTTGTTCTTCCCGCCCTAGTTTACTTAATGACAAGGCGTATTATTTGATTCATCTCTTTATTTTTAAAGGGAAGAAAACTCACTAATTTAATATAGGGTAAATTAGATTTGGGGTCCTGAGGTTGAAATGCGTTGCAAATTAATCCCAGGTTTTCAAAAATATCGAAATTGTCCCCTATGCTTGTTTTTCTGCTGGCATCAGGCCTCATTGTTTAAGATTTCATTAATTTTGAGGTTCATTTAAATGTCAATTGTTATCCTTAATCAAAGTTTGACTTTTTCTCCCTATAAAAGTTTTTGAATGGACCAAAATACTCCTGAGCGCTCGAAGCCCATTGAGCACAGGCAACGCGGGGTGGCCGTTCGTCAGCATGACGGGGACCGCGGTGTGTCTTGCCTCACAAGGAAGAATGGCGCTCAGATTGGCAGCGTCGTAGCCGCTGCGAGTGGCCCGTTGAGCACAGGACAGTTGCATCGCACAAACAAAAGGCCGCCGCACGCTACCTGCGCGCTCGCACGACTGCCTTGGTGCGCCCTTCGTTGAACAGGCCACGTGCGGCCGTTGCGGCCATGCCTGCGCTAGATGAATAGCAAGTTATCTTGAAGTTCAGTAATTTTTACCATATGATATTACTTGTAATATAATTTCATAACTATTTTTTTGATTAATATCTCAAAAAAAAATAACAATAAACACGTACTTGAGATCAACATTAATCTATTGCCTAATTAAAATCCTATTATTACATACATATCTAACCGTAATTTCTTAAGATCAACGAACATTAAGGTGTATACCAGAATTAATAATTGCGTTTTTAATTAATTAATTTATCATATTCATATTTAAATACTCAAAAATAGAAAATAATCGACGTACGAAAATTTCAATTCGTCAAACTGTTTTTTTTTTTTGTTTTTTTTAATATCATTGAATTCGTCAAACTACGTTCACCAAAATCTCAAATCCGAATGATTATCAAGAAAAAAAAAAAATCACAAATCCGAAACATCGCAATCGGCAGGGTTGAATCCTCCCTTCGCCAACGGAAGACGAAGATCGCATCGCGCCCTCAGCAGATACCGCCTCGTCACCGCCGATCCAAACTTATACCTAACCCTTCCGAAAACCCATAGATCCACCGGAAAAACTCCGGCGGCATTATCCGTCTGGAACTCTTCAGCGCCGCGATCTCCGATCGCGACCGCCGATCGCCCGTGGAACTCCGCCGGCGCACTGGCCGTCTCCTTACGCCCCTGGTAGAACCCCGGCAGCCCCGCCCACCCAAATCGCTCGCCATCGTAGAAGGCCTGGGCCTCGATCCAGTCGTAATAGATGCCGACCCGCTTGTTGGGGTTGCGGAAACTGATATTGGCGGAGAGATCGAAGGAGAGGAACCGGTTGCCGCCGCTATCGGCGGCGGAGAGATTGAAGCTGCGGAGGGATGCGGCGGGGACGGAGATCTTCATCTTCTGAGGGCGGTAGATCAGCCATAGGATGAGGACGACGAGGCCGATGATGGCGCAGGAGATGATGAAGGCGCGGATGAGGATGGCGAGCAGGCGACGAAACTGATCGTGCGGCGGCGGCGGCGGCGCGGGGTAGGCGTAGACGGGCTGGCCGTAGTAAGAGGCGGGCGGATTAGGCTGCGGATACTGGGGATTGTGGTTCATGGTTGATTTCGAACCGACTGCCGGAGGAAGCAAGGTGAGATTAGGAGGGGCAAGGAGAGAAACTTCCTGAGGACTTTTGGGGAAAGAAGAAGAAAGGAATTCTTACCGGTTAAGAAATTGAAGAGCGGGTCGGCGGGTCGAGATTCGGGAACCGGTAACCTAATATATCACTGTAGTGAAACGGCCCAGTAAGATGGGCTGGCCCATGTAAAATTTAAATGGGCCGATAGAATTTTCAGCCCATTTAATTGAAATGGGCTGTTCACAGTTAAAGCCTAATCGGCCCACAATTTGCCCAAATCCGAATAAATCTTACAAAATATGAAAAAGACAGGTAACAGAAAAATCGCACCTCAACCACAAAAATCTCCATCAATCATCAAAAGCAAGAGCTGTGGGTGGACGCCTTTTGCCTTACATAATTAGAGGCCCAATACTTTTATTGATGGAATATATTTTTTAAATTTATTTGGAATAAAATGATAGAAATTATTTTAATATTATAGTACAAAATAAAATTATTTTTTTATTAAAATTTATATTAAAGGCAAATAAAGCAATTTCTTTTATTAAAATAGGAAAGTATGTAAAGTAAAATTAAAATTGTATAGAATGTAAAATAATGTTAATTTTTAATATTTAATATATTAATGATGAAATATATATATATATATATATATATATAATTAATAAAAATATTTTTTTTAAAAAAATTAATTATTTTTTAAGCCTAGCCAATCGAGGCTTTAGTTATTGCAAATTAAATGACAAAATTTATGCGACAGTTGGCAGGAAAAAATAGTCACGGCTAAATTAGTTGTAATAAAAAAAATTAATTTATTTTTAAAAATTTAAAAATTATTTTTATCTCATCAAACACAAACTTTAATATTAAATAATCACTTTATTTCACATCTAACATAATTCTCGATAAATCAACAAATTTCATTTCACGTCCAACACAATTTTTAATATAACTCATTTTATTTCACATCATACACATTTTTTAAAATAATCATAAAATTTTTTCAAGCCATCCGTTTTTTATCCCTAACAAAAGGGCCTACTCAAATAAATTGATTCAAGCTATTGGAATTGGTTCGATTTTATCTTAATTTAAACTCGACTCTAATAGCTTAGAAGTTATAACTCAAATTCCATGCCCAATAAAAGATTCAAAGAATTAAAACTCAGTATTTAGAAATTTATCATTCTATAGAGATATTATACTTTCACGGCTGTTTGAAAGAAATTAGGTAACATTCAAACATTACTAAAAATGATAAGTGTATTAATTGAAATGTATTTTTTATATATATTACAAATGACTGATAGTCTGGCAGAATTTTTTGGAAATATTACGTCTCCCGATACTACTTCAACCCACGCATATTTAATTATAAATTTCTTATTATTAATTTCACAATTTTATTATATATATTATTCTATCTGTGACACCCGTGACCGAAGTGGGCGGGGAGTGATCGTCGGGTGATGTCCTAGGTGAAAAGAATCACTGAGGCAAACTGCGGCTCCTGGCAGGCTTCTAGGCCGAATATTAAGTGGTGAGAGGGGTACAAGAATGAATCGTCCCACATCAGAAAAGGAGGGAGATCCTGAGGTGTAGATAACGTAATCTCAAATAGTAGATATGCTTTTTGGGGCAAAACTGTGAGGCTAATGATAGTAAACTCCATAGTTGAGTGTGCTTAGGCTGGAGTAGCACTAGAATGGGTAACCTCCTAGTAAATGCTAAGGTCACGCAATTTTTCTAAAGTCAGAGCGGACAATACCTCTACAATGAGATCACGGGATGTTATATATGGTATTAGAGTATCAGAGCTAACCTTTCGTAGTACGATGTGGTTCGAGGTCTAACCAGGCGGAAGGTGATGAGCCTGTGACACCCATGGTCGAAGAGGGCAGGGAGTGATCGCCGGGTGATGTCCTAAAAGAAAGAAATCACTGAGCCAAAGTACGGCTCCTGGCAGGCTTCTAGGCCGAATAATGTGATCTCAAATAGTAGAGATGATTTTTGGGGCAAACCGTAAAGCTAACGATGAAAAACTTCATAGTTGAGCGTGCTTAGGCTGAAGTAGCACTGGGATAGGTGGGTGACCTCCTAGGAAATGCTCAAGTCACGAAATTTTCTTAAAGTCAAAGCGGACAATACCTCTACAATAAGATCACAGGATGTTACACTATCTCCTATAATCGTCTTCACTGAACCATGTTCTGATTATTATATTAGCTTACTATATTCTTAAGTTACGAATTGATCTGTATATGTATAAAAATATCTCTCCAAAATACATAAATTATGTATTTTCTTTGTTTACCTTTTTGAGTTTTTTTTTATCAAAAGTTCTTCCTACAAATTGAGATCTTCATATAAGATTCTCCACTTTTCTTCTTTGAACCTGATCCTACTCGAGTTCGTGCAGTATAATGTACTTTTATCTACGTTACATAATATTATTATGCTTTGCAAAGAGTTGTAAGTAGTCGACAAAAAATCATAAGGAATGTAAGTACAGAACGCATATTAAATTAAACGATTGTGTTTATAATAAATTATAAAATCGCCTTACTGCTATGAATAAATATTTTTAAGGACAAATATCTTCTCATTCTTGTTGAACATTTTAACAGTAAGTTAAGATGTTGAGGTTGCTGTGAAACTGATGATTAAATGAAAATTTAATATCTTTCAAGACATAATAAATACAATTTATTTAGTATTAATATATATATATATTTGTAGTTCAATCGAGAAAAATTAAATCAAGTACCAAATTTTAAAAATATATATCGTTTAGATAGAGTAATTTTCACAATATCCGAACCTTTTTTAAATAAAAAGAGATAAAATAATTTAATATTATAATGTAAAATTAATTAATTTATTATTAAAAATTATATTAAAGTTAAATAAAATTAAATTTTAATATTTAAATTTGTGTATAATTTAAATAAATATAAAATATTAATAAAAATGTTTTTACAAAATATTCTCAATTTTTTGAGCCATAACAAAATGAGGCCTTAATTAGACATTCAAATCAAATAACTCAAATTTAATTCTTCTTCTAAATAAAATTTTAAGACTAGCGGTGTTCTACTATTATTTAGGTATTACAGGCCTCAGATTTTATTCATACTATTATTTATTTAAGTAAAATAAAAAATATATATTTTTATAAGATAAATAAAAATTAAATTTAGAACTTGAACTAATTATAAAAAAAATAACTTTACCCAGTGCCCTAAGGCAGGCATTCAAATTAGGCGAGTTGAAAGTTGATTTCATTGAATTTTAAATATAAATCGATTATATTCGTTGACTTATCCAACATAATATTTTAACTCTTGAATTTGACTTGATTAAGTGTTGTAAGTATTATTGATAGGTTGACTCAAAAAATATGACTCGAACTAAAACATCAATATAAATATAGAAAGCAAACTTTCACCCCAATCGACGAACAAGAATTTAAATTTAAGGGTATACTGCACCCCAGCCCTTGAAGTTTACAAGGCATTACAAATTAATCTCAATTTTTAAAAAAATTTAATTTAAATTTTTCGATTGTAAAAGTGTTAAGTTTATATTCTTTCTTTCAGAATCTCACTATTATTTTTGACTTTTTAAAAAAAAATTATAAAATTTGATAATTTTAAGTAATTTAAATTATTTATATAATTTAAAATACCATTATATCATTTTATTATCATTATTCTTAAAACTTTAATAAAATTTTAACATTTAATCTCTCTTATTTTTTACTTTTTTTTATATTACAATAATAACAAATCAAATAATTATCCTATAAAATAAGAACGGTTATATAATTTTTTTATTCTTATTACACTCTATTAAATAATAATTATTTATTTAGCTCAAAATTAATATGTAAAATTATTTTTTATAACTTTTTGTATTTTTTTTGAAATTATTTTTTTTATATGAATAAAATATAATATAGTCTAAAATTATATTTTAGGTTATAATTTTAGTGTTTTTTGCTCTAAAAATTTAAAAGTAAAAAACATAATTATTATTATTTTAAAATTATATTTTAAAAATTATAAAGTTAACAAATTATAATAAATTTATAGTATACCAGTAAAATATGGGTAATTATATCATAAAATAAAGAAATTATATGATCAAAATTATAAATTTTTTACAAAATTAGAAATTTAAATCTAAAATTTTAAAAAGTTAGGGCCAATCTATAACACCCTTTCGGCCTGTGTGTCCCGGATGCAATTTACCCAAAATTTAAATACTAACCCTGCTTTATAAAATTATAAATTTCAGAAAATTTTTCATGCTAATCTTTTTTGATTTATATAATTACCAACAGGGAGGGAAGGACATAGCGAGTCAACGTCACCGTTACTATAGACGACGTCACGCCGCCCTCAGACGTCGACGGTGCAAGTCGTCATCTGCTGGAACCGGAAGGCCGGCGATCCGCCGTTTCCTTTTCGGTTTTGGACGGATAGGAAGGCGGGGCAGCTGACGTCGATGTTATAGTGGCCGGAGATCCAGCTACCAACCTTCCACCGGAGCCGGCCACTGATTTTTATGTAGATCAGCAGGAGTCCGGCGTTTTCGTCCTGAACGAGCGACCCGGCGAGGTACGACGAGACGGGAACAGAGACGCCGATCAAATAGGGAGACCAGATGTTGACGTCGTTGTGGCCCTGGTAGCCGGTAGGGAGAGCGGTGGCGCCGGTGATCTGCTGGTTCTGGTATTCGGCGAAAACGTCGAGGCGATCGTAGTAGATGCCTATCCGATCGTTGGGATTGCGGGAGGAGACGGTGATCTGGATGTTGGAGGAGAGGGAATTGGAGCCGGAGAGATCGAATTGGAAGACGGAGGTGTCCTGGAGGAGGAATTTGGGCTTCGTTGGGCGTAGGACGAGCCAGATCACGAGGATGACGAAGAGGATGAGGATGATGAGGAGCATGAAGGAGGCGAAGATTCGTCGGTAGAGCTTGCGCCGGTGTTGGGATCCGTGTTTGCCGCAGTCCTTTGGAGACATTGTCGGTTGATTCGAGGGGGATTCCGGAGGCTCCGCTCACCGGAGGGCGATCCAGAATCTGGACGGGGAAGACGGCGAGGATCGGAGAGATGAATTAGGGTTTCAGCGCAGGGAGATCTGAGGAAGAGGGAAAACAGAGGAGGTTTGGGATGAAGTGAAGGGGGAGGATGGAGGGAAATAAATAATATTAGGCAAAACGGAGACCGAGAGTGTACTGAATGGTGTGATGTTCCGCGGAGCAAAATCCGTTATCATGACGCGCTACCTTCCCCTCACGACAAATTTATTAGCTTCATTTATAAAAAAAAGATATTAGATTCCAAAAATTCAAGATCAATATTAAAAAATAAAGATCTGCTCACCTGCAATAAAAAATGAGTGCTTTAATCACACTTTAGTCACACGCAAATCATAAAAAATTTACTGAAAAAATCAATATAAATATCATAATAAATAAGTAAAGAAAATATTGTGTCTTCCCTGTATTTTGACTATATTAGTACATAATGTATAATAAATAAATAAATTGCATTCCAGCTCATGAGGTAAGAAATGCGTTGTAAATTGATTCTAATTTTTTAAAATTTTAATTCAAATACTTAAGTTTATAAATATACAGTAATTTAATTTAAATTATAACATAATTATTAAATTTTACTTATTATATTGGAACATTATTTTCAATCATTATTTTTTTAGAATATAATTTTAAAATATTAATATTTTATAATTTTAAATTTTTAGAACAAAAAAAAGAGTCATAAAAAAAATCTAATTTTTTTTTAAATTTTTTCATAATCATAAGTACAGAAAGTGTATATGGTTTTTAAAATAATTAAATTTCAAATTTTCTGTTAGAAAAAGAAAAAAAAAGATTAACATGTACGAATTTAAATTTATTATATCTCAATTTTTGTATAACTTTTAAATAAATTTTTTTTAACTAATATAAACACAATTATTAACTCATTTAAATATATTATACGCCAACT
Source organism: Apostasia shenzhenica (assembly GCA_002786265.1). Lineage (NCBI taxonomy): Eukaryota > Viridiplantae > Streptophyta > Magnoliopsida > Asparagales > Orchidaceae > Apostasia > Apostasia shenzhenica. Next base: position 158,907 of record KZ451953.1, read on the forward strand.
AAATTTTTAGGATGTTACATCCGAATGAAAGTGCTTTCCAAAATCGATAAATTGTAGCTACGGGTTTGGGTATCGATGGGGGAATCCACTCTATCATCAATACGAATAAATTTGACCGATAAGAAAGGTCTGTAATTCCGAGGTCCTGCACAGAGAAACTCCATTTTAATAAATCATGCGATGGGATAATAATTTGTGGTTTTTTTATAAATAATTTTTGGTTCTTAATTGCTAGTTAAATGTGATGAAGGATGAACACATTTTGAGAAGTCATCAAATTTCTAAGATATTTTGTTTCATAAATGTAATTTCTCATATTAGAAACACTGGGAACATCATCAACTTCTGTTAATATTTTATCATGGGCAAATTACGCCCAAGTCCTTGAATTTAAAGCTTAATATCACGCAGGTCTACATTTTTAAAATTATAACATTGAGGTCTTGAATTTTAATAAATTATCAAATAGGTCTTTTTTATTTTTTTATAATTAAAATTTTTAAAAATAATCATTTTACCCCTGTCTATCTCTCTCTCCTCCCGATCCGGCGAACGTGCGCGTGCATGCTTAACCCGCGTGCATGCGCCGAATCGGAAGGAGAGACAGCATGTCAGGGGTAAAATGGTAATTTTAAAAAAATTTAATTATAAAAAAAATAAAAAAATGACTCATTTGATAATTTATTAAAACTCAGAATCTCGATATTATAATTTTAAACGTTAAACAGAGTGGCTTGAACGTAATTTGCCCATTTATCATCAATTAAAATAAATATTTATAACATTATTTTTATATAAAAATAATATTACTGTCGTTAATTGCATTATTGTATCTTTAAAAGCACGTGATTAATTCAACTGGACGAAACATTATTTTGATCATTTTTCGGTCAAGGGCATCCGTATTTGGTTGTGGGCGCGTTTGCATGCATCCGAATCATCGTGATTTTTGACACGCTATTGAAAAATTTTAATTATTTAATTTGTTGGAACACTTAATTAATACTATAATTAATGATAACTAAGTTTGAAATTAATACTATAATAATATTTTAATTTAAAATATGAAATAAAGTTTTTATATTACAATATAATATATTTTGTGTAAAATGATTAAACAAATTATTTATTATTATTATTATTTTTTAAACTAATATTATTTTAGTCCTGATTTTGATTATCGAGCTAAAAAGAGCCTAAGGCTCTATTTAGAGCGAGAACCAAATTAGTTAGAGTTTAAAAATTAATAATAATAGTAATAATAAATTAATAAATTTTTTAATTATTTTATATAAATTTTAACATAAAAAATATTATTTTATTTCATAATAATTTTCAATAAAAATATCAACTTTATTTCAGATCCTAGATCACTTATTCAAATTTTTATATATTAAAATTTGTGTAAAATGATTAAAAAAATATTGGGGTTTTTACCCGTATGACACAAAGAACTTCAATATTTACTTATTAGACACCCTAAAGTTAAATATTACATGACAAACACTTATTTATTTTAATTTTACAACCAACACACCCAAGTTAAAAAATTCTTACATTTTATTTAAGTAAACCATACTTAAGTTGTGTTTTAACATAAATAAGGTTCATAGGAATAAAATCTAACCCATTTTGTATCTTAAATTAAATCTAATCGTTAAGATGAGCATCTAACGATTAGATTTAAAATATTCTACATAAATAATAGATTTAAATAGTTTTTAACATGTAAGATTTAAGTTAAGGTGCACCGAGAGTTAGATTTTATTCTTATGAATTTTATTTAAGTTAAAACATAACTTAAGTATGGTTTACTTAAATAAAATGTAAGGATTTTTTAACTAGGGTGTGTTGGTTGTAAAATTAAAATAAATAAGTGTGTGTCATGTAATATTTAACTTTAGGGTGTCTAATAAGTAAATATTAAAGTTTTTTGTGTCATACGGGTAAAAATCTCAAAAATATTTATTATTATTATTATTTTAGTCTTGATTTTATTCCCCCCACCAAGCAAGACTTATATAGGAGAAAAAGTGATAAATTTTAATTTATCACTAAATTATTGTCACTAAAAATTGAGTTTTTCTATAGGTAACCTAGGTGTTACTGTTATTAATTTAGATGTTAATATTGCATTCTAGACGGTAATGTTACCCTTCAATCACTACTCGTTTAATTTAGGGGGCGTTTAGTTCAATATTATCTTGATGTTATGTTATATTATTTAGAGAAGATAATTATTTGATTTAATGACATCTACAAATAATTTTCTATTAGATTATAAAATTATATTAATACAAATATAATTTTAAAAACAAATTTCATAGAATTATTTATATCAAAAAAAATTATAGAATTAGGAGAACTTGTCGAGTTGGTGGGAGTCGATTCAACCTCATTTTTTTTCCAATTGAAAATTTTTTCAGCAAAGAAAATTATTTTTTTGATTATTACAAAAAAAATTTAATTAATACATATTTTTGTATTTAAAATTGGGATATTTTAACGGAGGTTATTCTGTTATTTGTATAACTTAAATATATTTCATTATAAATATCTGATCTTTTAATCTCATACCTTTGCTCAAAATAAATAAATACATTTTTAGAAATTATGAATATATTAAATTAAATACTTAAATTGATCTAATTATTTATTTTTATGAAAACTTTTTAGCAATATATTGTTCGAAATCTTTGACAAATACTCTAATAACTAATGTCAAATCTAGTTCTTAAATATTCATTTAGTTCGATTAACTAAGTGTTAAATTTAAAATGAAAATATAAAAAGTAAAAATTGACTAAAAAAGGAATAATTACCTACATGCCACACAACTTAGTTTTATTTATGTCTTGCCCATCCATTCTTAATTAATTACACTATGCACGCTCAAAACATTACAAAATCTTCCATACACACACATTTGAGTTAAAACTTAATCAAATTTTATTTGAAAAAAAATATTCTATTAGTAAATCATTAAAATTATATTTTTACTCTTAATGATATATATTTTTCTCTTTCTCAATACCACACTAAAACGCTGATTTGTCCAAAAATCAATTCACATCGCAAATGTCTTCTTCCTTTGCTGTCACTTAAACATTAAGATTTTTTGGATTTTCATTCAAAATATATTTAAATATCCTTAAAATAATATGATGAATGGCTCAGATTTTTTGTAATTTAATTATAATTAGGTTATTAAAAAAATATGATTACTCATTATAATAAAAATAAATTAAAATATGTGTATGTAATATTTTATAATGTTTGAGTGTGTATAACATAATTAACTAAAAATAGATAGGTAAGGTATAAATAAAATTAAATTGTGTGGTATGTTGGTAATTATTTTTAAAAAAATGGTAATTTTTTTTAAAATTTTAAATAAGTACTGCTATTTTAGGCCGATCGAGAAAAGACCAGAATATCCCGCAGCCAATCGTTCGAATTCGGTGCTGCTCCGGCGACATCTTGGCCGTCCACGCCAAACGTCGCACGGATTGAATAGAACAGAGACAATCTTAGCGGCCATCGGTGAACCGGTAGAGCGTCCCGATCGAACACACTAGAAAATATGCGTACAACAAATGACGGCTCATCGACGACGCGTCAGAGGAGAGATTAGGAATTTTGAAAGCATCACGCCACGTCATCTCCGTGACGTCTTTGACGACCGCGGCACGTGTCATTATTTTAGCAATAAAGTTTGGCTTTTTGTTCGGACGGCTGAGCGATTGCCACGTAAGCAGTTCGTTGGGCGGGCTGGATGAAGAATTACAGATGGCGGCGGCCGAATGCTTTCATTTTGGCAAATATTTAAATCATTTAAATCGATTTATTTATCTCTTCATCATTTATGTGACATCATCGATCGTTTAATTGATGGGGCTGTTGCTCTTTGTAGGGCAAGGATTCCTCAACAATAATTTTCTTCGATGAGAAAGTTCGACCCCATTAATACCGATGAATCTTAAATTTATCAACACAATTTGTCGATTTTGATTTTCTTATTATGTTCATGGATCGCAAAAGTTCTAATAAAATAATTCAAGTCCCGTTTATTTGGCCGTTAAAATTTAATCTGATTTAATTTTAATCAGACGTACCACATAAAAATATAAAATTTAATCTTAAATTTTACATTCTACACACATTACTAAAATAATAACTACCTTATATCACATCTCTCACAGATCTCAACAAAATAAATAACTTTATATTCCAACATAATAATTAATTTTATTTCATATTATTCACAGCTTTCAATAAAAATATATTTTTATTTAAATTTAATTTTAACCTCATTAAATTTATCCCTTAGTCATTAAATTTTGTGCGTATAAAAAAAGAAACAGATAAATATATAGTATTATAACAAATCGCATTGAATGAGATTAAAATTTGATGGTGATTGTTATTATTGCTGTTGTTATTATTCTTATCGTCTTCATCTTTTTTGTAAAACGATATTTGATGATGCTTCATCCCAGGTCAAACCATAAGTACCCAATTGGGTGTACATTCGACGAATCACCTCACAATGAAAGTCTCCTGTTATGGTATCTAATATTTAAATGATGAATGTAACTAACTAGAATAGATATTTGCGTACGGGTGTCTATTCACTTGTGTATTTAATCGGACTTAAGCTGCACTTATTGTTTACTGACGTTAAACAAAGGATTTAATATATTCTAAACACGATCAACTCTATTACTAAGTTGATGTAAGGAAAATTCTACTCTAAAATGATCTAAATTTTTTAAGTTGCATTTTCACACACTTATCGAGAAGAAGATCAAGCGGGACACATATTGGCACGTTACGCTCTTCTGGTAGAAGAGTAGCTTGAATGGAAAACCACTCTACCGATCTTTTTATGTAATATCTTAAGAAATAATGCTCTAAGTTGTACAAATTGTTTGATATAATGAAATACTTATCCGTTTTAGAATTAAAAAAAAAAACATATAAACATAATTATAACTAAGAAACTTTGCTTATAATTAACCATAGCCCACAAAAATCCAGGCATCCAATAGAAATAGAAAGGAATATTTGAAATCTTAATAAATTAATTATGTATAAAGTTTGAAATAATTTGAACAAAAAGGGCAACTCATCTTCATCATCTGATCAAAGTAAAAAACATCAACAAATTATAATATCAACAAAGTGAAGATTTCGAGATAAATAAGCGAAGAAATCAAACTAGGCTAAGGTAAAGACATAAGCGGAACATGGTTACATAAGAGTCGGTTCTTCGGCAAAAATTAAACAATTCACGCAGATGCTCCCATAAGTTTCTCTATTTTATCATTGTTGAGCAAAAAACTTTAAGAACGATGCTCTCATCACGACTTTAAGCGATTGGCTGAGTTCTTGACGTGCATTCACTTGATATATTAAAATAATCTATTAAAAGAAAATTGATTAATGCTTATTCATACATACACACACTCTATTTCAAGAATTTTGTTAAAACTCTGATTCAATTGGTTCTACTGCAAATTTAAAAAATGAACCCACTAGATTTTTTGAATTCACTATTTGACCCAAACTGGGCCAGCCCATGAGAAAGGCCCAAAAAACCATCCCTTGTATTATATTTAATATCATAGTTAACTTCTAACTATAGTTTAGCCAATGAATTTAAAAAATTTACTTATAAGTTCCTATAGTCAACAGCTACTTATATTTCAGTTATGAGTTTTAAAAACTTACTAATACATCTCAAAATTTAATTAATACACATTAATAATAGAGAAAGGGATGGAGAAGGAATTCTTTTCTTTCTGTTTCCCGTGGACGAGAGAAAGAAGAGAAAAAAAAAATATCAATTTTATTTTAAATATATATATTATATTAAATTTTAGAAACATTTAGCATTATATTAGTTAAAATCTAGTGTTCTATCAGCAAATTTTTAAAACTCATAGATAAAAACTTAATTAGGATTAAACTGTAGGAACCTGTCAGTAATTTTTCAAAATTCAAGGACCAATGCAAAACTAGGATGTAATTAGAGGAAAATATCAGTAATTAGTCTTTAATAAAATTCAAAGCATGTTCAAAAGCTTATTAACCGGCTTCCCCTGCTTCCGGCGCCGGCGATCTAGCAGCACAGGATGATCAAACATGGATAATGCAGGTTCGGGCCGGCCCGATCATGGCGCCGGCGGTCTCCGTTGCGTTGGCAAACATGAGTTTCACGTCATCGCAGTACGCCCGCAACTTAATATTCCTGCTCCACCACCACCTCCTCTCCAAATGGCACAACACCGAGAACCTGAAATCAAAATCCACGGCGCCACCTCGGGCGAGATCGCCGGCGATCTTCTCCGTCACCTCCGGATTGGCGCCGAACGCCACAGCTATCCTCGCCCTCACGGGCACCGTGCTCAACACGTCCTGGTCAATGGGCAGATCGACCTCGCCCATCCCGAGCATCTGCTCGACGGAGCCGTAGCCGACGCCGGCGAAGAAGTGCTCGTAGCTGACGTCGAATTTGTCGTTGCGGTTCCAGATAGAGAGGGAGACGTCGAAATCGGCGGAGAGGCTGCGGGGGAACGAGGGGGAAAGCTTGAAGGAAGAGACAGTGGCGGAGGTGAGGTAGAAGGCCGGAGCCCGCGGCCGGAGGATTACGTAGAAGAAGAGGCTCCCGGCGCAGAAGAGGAAGAAGACGGCAGTGCAAACTAAGAAGAGCCGAAAGAGGATGCTGCTGTAGCTTCTGGGCGGCGGAGGGCCGTAAAATGGGGGAGCGGCAGGGTAGCCGTAGGAGTAGGCGTTGCCGGCCGTCGCCGGAGATGGGTTTGCTTTCTCCTGGTGGTCCATGAGCGGAGGGCGGAAGATGGAGGGAGGAGGAGATGGGAGTTATTATAGGAGTGATCGACGCGTTGGAGCAGCAATTTTGAGTGGTGAAAAGGGACGAGAGGGATGGGGGATTTCGGTGCGGTTTTAGGGCTTCGGTTGCAGGGACGTTGGGAAACTGAAAAAAGACTAAAAAAAGCCGCCAAAAATTGAAATTAGTTTTCAAGCTATAATATGTAAATATGGTTAATTACATTTGGGGGCCCGTATTCCACAAAAATCTATAAAGTCAAAAAAAATATTTCATCTTGAATAACATTAGCTCTAATTCACCGATTGACCCTCGCACAATATTCTTGAATGATAAAGGGGTTAAGCTTAATTAAGAACTAAAGAGGAATAATAAGTGGATGATTAAACAACTACGGTCGAATGGAGTACCCTAAAAGGGCAATCGGATCAAGCTCCTTGCCCACGACTGTCTGCTAGCTGGTTCCATAGCTATGTCTGTATAATATGGCAACTAGGTTATGGGTTGAGGAGAGGTGACTGTCATTAATGAAAATAAGATGATTGCAAGAATGAGCTGACTGTATAACCAATCATGCCACAAAGCTCCTTTGCATTAATGGAATTCACCTAATCCACTAGTCCCTACCTACTTCACTCAGTTTGCCACCATCGATAGTAGTTCGTCTGACCATTCAAGCATATACTTCCTCCTAAACCCTCTTCTATATTGGCATCTCCCAGGAAATTTTTTGTCCCCTTTTTTCTCTGGCTTCCTTTTTATTTCTCTTAATCCTACCTGCTTGTACTCGTCACCACATCTGTGTAATTAATCTATGTCTGGAAGTATTGCCCAAACAATGAGGACACCAACTAAAAGAAGCTTGGCTTTAAGGCGAGAATATCAGAGCTACTACGGATAGAAAAAATTATTGCGTGCAACTTGCTTGCTCGCCAATAATGTCACGCCATGCAGGTGAGTAGTCCCTGACATATGCCACAAATAGCGTTAAGATGTTATGCTCTCGAACGATCTGTTAGAAAATTGGACTATCTAAACTCTAATCATACCAACCAGACTACCCGTAACACAACCAGATCAGGTAAGTATTTATCTAGAAAAGTAGACATAGTTTGGGATAAATATTTATCTAAAACAGTGGGTATCCCATTTAACCATATCTTCTCTAATTGATACCCACTTGTTCTAAATAGTTATACCTACTTTTTTAGAGAGATTCCTATTTTGATACTTGATCTATTAGCTGAACGAACCGTCCGATCAGACTGACCAGATGGATCAACTGGCCAACCAGACCATTTGTCTGAATGCTTGGCATCTTAATATAGTTTATGATCTATGTGTGGCATGACCCGTTGACCACATAGTGCGGTGTGATTAGCGAACAAATCGCTGACATAGTTCGCTCATCGCACGCAATAATTTTTTCAAGAGACTAATAAAACATTTATTACCCTTTTGGGTATATTTTAAACTCATTTAAATAATATAGGATTACACGCGTATATATCTGCTAACAAAAAAAGTGTGGGACCTTCTGTATATCCAACGTGTCATGTCGTATTGTATTTCCTCACATGATTTTATAATATTAAGCAAAAATCATAACAAAATTACATAATTACGTAGAAATATGTTACATTATTTGGCGCATCATGCCGTGTCTATATCATGTAAATGTCATGTCGTATCATATTTCTGTGTCTTGTCAATGCTTCCTAGTCTGTTAACAAGATAGTGATTATATTATATCTATTGCTTATTTCGACGATATCAATTAGAATAGAAGCGTATAATATTCAATTTAGTTCTCTAATATATTTTAGAAGATAAAGTCTTTTGTATTAAATATCTAATAGACTTTTATTGTAATGAAAAATATGGTGAAGTTGATTTTCAGAAAAGTATAAGCATGAAGGCTAACACATCGATTGAAAAGTAAAAAAAAAAAAAAAAACCAACAAAATCACAAAGAAATTCGTTATTCCTGATTTAATCAATCAAGAATTCAAGCTGGAGAAGCACAAACTCTATCTTCTCCACCCCGCATATCGTATAAATTACTTCTCTTTTTGTATCTTAAATAAATTTAATGAAAAAATTGAGGAAAAAAAAGGGGGAAAGAGTGTGGGCTGAGCAGAGAGCCCAAAGCCCAAACGAACCTGAGTCAAGCCGATGCCTCGATGTGCTTCTTCGCCGGCCGCTGGATGGGCCCCACGGCAGACCGAAAGGCTACTGTCACCGCGTCGTACACGCACCAGTGGAACGCGGGTGCCTGTCCTCCTTTCTTTGCCCCCAAGCATTCTTCGCACACGGCGGGATCCGGCGGCACAGGGTTCACCGGCACTCCCCACGCTTCGTACAGGGAAGATGGAGGCGCCGGCGGCTTGGACTCGGAGTACGCGGACGCTGTGGACAGCAGGTACCTCTCCCTCTGCCTCTCGAGATTCTGCAGATGGCGACCAACATCCCACAGCGCGGAACTCGACATGCTCAATCCGAACGGAGGATCGTCGCCAGATCCAGCCGCGGTATGATTCCTTTTCAGGATCGTCGTCTGCTCCGTATAGATCTCACCGCGGCGCCCCGATCTCGTCCGCCTAGACTTCTTCAACAACGCCAGGACGAAGCAGTCTCTCTCGCGGGCGATCCCGGCGAAATCGGACGACTCATCGATCGGCACTTTTCGACGGATCTCGGGGGATAATCTGGCCTTCTTCCGGCGGACGAGCGACGTAGAGATCCGGTGCTCGGGCACTCCGATCTTCTGGCTGATGAGCGTCAGGAACCTCTTGAAGCTGAGGGAAGGGTGCACCGTTATGGGTCCGATGTCGATTTCGCTCTCTCCGTCGAAGAAGACGATAGGAAAAGAAGCCGACGGCGCCAATTCCTCCATCTCTACGGCAGGGCTATGCCGGAATTCGGTGGCGGTAGCGGCAGCCGATCAAGGGGAAGGGCATTGAGATTTCAAGCGAAGTCCATAGGGTTTTAAGGAAGTTGGCCGCAGTGGGGCTTTTAGATGAGACACATAGCCGTACTTAAAGTTACCAAAATGTCCCTGCCTTGAATTGGAATATAGTAATATACGATGAATTATATATATATATATATATAATATATATATATATATATATATTTGATGGAATATATATTTATATTGTAAAATATTATAGAGTTATGTATTGGTATTTAATTTGATTTTACCAACATAATTGCACATAAATATATTAAATGGTTTCTAAATTTTATTTTCTTACCGGTATTTTAATTATTTGATATATTTTTTACAATAAATTATATTTAAGCTTTTGAGAATAAAAATATAATACAAGTTAGTTTTAATTTTTTAAAAATCTCAATTTATATTTATGAGAATGTAAATTACAGCAGTTTAGTTCTAACTAAAATGGGGTTATAAATTTTTTTTAGTTATTTTTAAAATTATTTTCAATCATTAATATTTTAATTTTTTTTAAATATTAATTTAAAATTAATATTTATCTTTTTAATTTTAAATTTTTTGAAAGAAAAATAAATAAGAGATAAAATTAAATTTTTAATTTTTAATTTTTTTAATTTTTAAACTTGAACTTTTTGACAAGGTTGAAGACAAGGAGCGTAAATTATTCAAATTGCGTAAAAATATTTAAATTTTACATTTTAATCAAGAAGAGTAAGCAAAGAGAAAATATTCCAACAAAAAGACTTAAAACTATTGTATTTTTTATCGTCTTAAGAATTGAAATTAGGGTTTTTTAAATATTAAGACTACTTTGTAATACCTTTTTAATTTCACTAGTTAATTTGGATGTAATTTACCCTATTTTTATCCAAAATTATTGTTTAAAATTTTATAAAGATTGAAATTTATATTTGAAGTGTCATTTACATTATGTTTAATTATTATTATTATTATTATTATTATTATTATTATTATTATTATTATTATTATTAACATAGGGGAAACATTTTCTTCATGAGGGCATCAAACTTGGAAGCATTAAATAAAAGGGATAATTACCTGCATGCCACACTATTTCATTTTATTTATGTATTACCCATCCATTCTTAGTTAATTACACTATTTTCATTTTTATTCTTAATAGTACATATTTTTTTTCTTCCTCGATGTCACTGTAAAGCGTTGATCTGTCCTAAACTCAATTTACGTCCCGGATGTTTCCTTCCCTTACCACAACCTAAACATCAAAATTTCAAGATTTTCACTCAAAATATATTTAAATATCCTTAAAATAATATGATGAACGGTTTAGATTTTTTGTAACCTAACTATAGTTAGGTTATTGGAAAATTATAATTGCTCATTATAATGAAAACAAGTGAAAGTGTGTGTATGAAAGATTTTATAATGTTTTGAATATGCATAGCGTAATTAACTAAGAATGGATGGGTAACGCATAAATAAAGCGAAATGGTGTGGCATGTAGGTAATTATCCCTAAATAAAAATAACCTAAGGCCACCACAAAAACAAAGTATGCAAACAAATATTAAATCATATAAAATGGGCCTTAACTTGGCCCAGTTAACATGGGCCTGATAGACTGAAAGGTGGCCCGGCCTGCTAACTTAATTGTATACTTTTTATGCGCATTCATGTATGTTTTTTATATACGAATACGTATTATTACAATTACGTTATTATTGAATTTTTAAGCAGAACTTGAACTTCTCTTAACATTTTTTATAGCACATTATGAAGGCACAGTCAACGTGTTCAGAAGCTTTTGATAATTTTAAAAACTCTAAAATTTTATTTTTTTTCGTCTATGATCTGCAATTCATAACGGGGTGGCAATTTTTTAGTCGGTCCCGGCTTAACTAGGTATGGATGAAACATATATGAGTGCAGGTTATAAGCGAGTTGACTCAAATTTCATCCGTCTAAGAGAACTCAGGTATTAGTGACAGGCTAATTTGGATATGACCTACTAATGACTCGTTTATCAAAATTAACAACAAAAAAAAACTTGGGCTTGACTCAAATATAACCAACACAATTAGCTCAACTCAATCTAATCACACTAACAAAGAATCAAGAATCCTAATAATGCCTAACAAAATGTTATTGTTCTCAATATTTTAAAAATAATGCTTGGGTTAACCTATATTGGAAAATTTTGAATCTGATTTAAGTCGGGTTATTGGGTTACACCAACGGGAAACTCGATCCGAGCTAGGGTTAGCTACCAGGTTATTGATTCAAACTCAATTAAAGTCAAAGTCAATTCAAGCCATATGTTCTATTAGTTTTAACATTTTTTTCAAATAGAATCGATTTCAAGCAAGTCAACTCACTCAGATCGGATTAATCAAAATCTCGAGCTATACAAATGAATCACAAGTTAACTCACTCAAATTAAATCAATCTCAATTCAATCCAAAATCCAGTTCAACTTTTGAATAAAATTATGCTGGAAGTACTTATGAGTAAAATTCATTCAAATCACATAGGCAATAGCGTTTCATTTGAGTTATTTTATGGGAGTCCTTTTTTGTAATTTATTTTTTGAAGAAAAAATGCAAATTATGTAAATTTAAAATTTACATGAAACTTTGCAAAGAAGTGAATGTTTTTGTGATAAATTTTATAATATATCTTTAGAGATAAATGTAATTCATGCCTATGATGTTAGTGCTTAAAAACTTACAAAATTATGAACTTTTCTAGATACCTCAGTTCACATAAATATTTCAAATGGGCCCTTGAGGTTCTTTTAAATATTTCATGAAATTTTTTTTAAATAATTTTCATTTATTATTTTCGTGTGCACAGTTTAAAGTTCTCTTATTAAGATTAGGTCGCTAATGAGGAGCAACGGAACAAATTACAACACATGAATCTACAATCTCTTCCATAATAACTTATTTTATCACAATTGTATATCATTCGCAATTACTAATACCAATTGCTTCATTCAATGTTCATTCATCATAGTTTGTTTTATGTGCAGCAATTGGAGCTCTGGTGCGTAATTCTGAAGGTCACCTTCTCGTTGCTGAGGGCCGGACATTAGCCACCCAAGCTGTTTTGACTGCCGAACTCCAGGCTGCTCTTCTGGTGGCAGAATTATCCAAGCCTTGGCTCGGCCGGATGCAAGGAATTTGGCTCGAAGGCGATTCCAAAGTCATTATTGATCAACTTCAAGCAGCGTTACAATGGCCGCAAAGCAGCAGCTCGGACGAGATTCATGCCATTCTCCATGTTTTGGTTGCTTTTCCCTTTTGCAAAATTTCTCATGTATATAAGATATCCAATGAGGCTGCCAATTTTGTTGCATCCACTTCTTTTGTATCGAATGTTTGTTGGGATCATACGATGTCTCTCCCACTAGACTTTTGTGCAATCCTCTTAAAAAAATGTTTTTTGTGTACTTGATACTTTGTTTTATTGCATAGACTACAGCCGAATTTCAAAAAAAAAACACATTTTTTTGAAAAGCTATTTTTTAAAATTTTTTCTACAACTGTATTTTATTTTTTAATAAATAAAATACCTTAAAAAAACAATTCTGTTTTACTAGTTATAAGAAAAAATATTTTTTTCACCGAAAAACTTTCTCAAATGTTGCCCGTCTCCTTTACCGACTATAATAGAACTTTATTATTAATTGATTTTAATACTGGTGTATCAAGCAAAATAAACATAGGCTTAAAAGGATCATCATTTATATAATATTAGTTAACATCAAAAAAAATTCTATCATCAATTATTTAATTTAATCATATATATAATAATATATATTTTTGTATAATAACTTCTAGATGACAATAAAAGAAACTATAATGTGGTAATGAAAAAATGTGAGATAAAATTAATCCTCTAAAAGGACAGCTTGGTAAAAGAGGAGTTAGTAAAGTTTCAGAATAATAAGTTAATAACATTATTATTATAATAATATTAAATCAAGTACATAATAATATATAACATTCAACCAACCCCATTAAATGTTTAATCTATATAACATGTAGTAGATTTGCGTTAAGAAAAAAATGCAAATCCTTGCCAAAAAAAAAAAAAAAAAAAAAGACGAGCAACATCAAAAGAAACTCAGAACAATCTGATCACCAAAGACTCGAAAAAAAAAGAAGCCAAAATGCTAGAACAGTTCAAGAACTTCAAAGGAAAATCACATTCAATCAAACTGGATAAAAACTTATTATTTTCATCGGCCATCCAGCGAAGTGAATGACTCAGCAAACCCAGCAGGTCTAGCTGGAATACTTTCCTTGCTATCATCAATATTCCGAGAAGGAAAACATGTGCCGTCGGCATCCTGCCACCCTTTCACCATCTGAAGGAGAGGCTGCCCGAAATCGATGCCGAAATTCTCGTCCAGATCGTAGCCTCCAGGCTTCCATTTCTGAACCATTGATGACAAAACATTCACGGCATGTCCCATGTCCGGTCGCTGGTGAGGATCCCTGGCTGTGCAATGGCCCGCGAGTTCGACAACCTTGCAAACGGATTGGAAGGCCTCCTCATCCGATGCGTCGATCTGTTGGTCGACAGCTTCCTTTAGTTTCTCTCGACTCCACTTGCTGTCGCAGAACCACGAGACCAGATATCGCTTTTCGTCGCATCGGTCCTCATCGAGAGCCATTAAACCGGTGACCAATTCAAGGAGCACGACTCCGAAGCTGAAGACATCAGCCTTTGTTGTGATTTTCCCTGTCACTGTGCTCCAAAAGATGCCATCGGGTGGCAGTTCAGTAAAACTTCTTTATGAGAAACTTGGAAAACAATAAGAACGGAGAATACAACAGCTAAATTACAACAAAGACCCTGAAAATTTCCTAAGTTCAACACAACAGATATTTTTGCGATTAAAAACATATATATAAATAACCACTTTCCGACAAAATTGTATTACTAAGTTCATATTCAAATTAAAGAATGTTATAAGCGATACACAGCAACAAAAAAAAAAAAAAAAAAACTCATTTAGCAGGGATAAAATATTAATCTGGTGGAGTTCTCTTAATCTAGTGGGAAAGGAGAAATTGTGGTGCCAAGGGATAAAATTAAAAAAAACATTAATGCCTAAAAATGAAAAATAACTTACATTTCACATCTAATATAAACCCAATAAAAAAAATTTATTTTTGCATACTACACAATATAATATAATCCATTAATTTTTTTTCTATTAAAAAAATAACTTTATTTCACATTTTACGTAAGTTTTAACATAACAAGCTATTAAGCTTTCTTTCTTTCTCATCATGTCTGAAATTTTTTCCTCATTTTTCCCTCTAACCAAATGCAACCTATGCATGCTTTGGTTTGGAGAGTTGAAATTAACCAAACAGATAATATCCTACACAAATCTCAATATTAAAAATAAATCATATCACATCTTACATAAATTTCAAAAATTAAAACTTAACATTATTTCAAACCGTACACATATACCAAGTTAACAACTAATTATATTCCATTCTCTACCAACCTAACTTGACCATAACTAACTTATACCATGCACTAATTTCAAGGATAAAATATCACTCGATAAATTTAACATGATTAAAACTAACTTAACTAACCAAATGCACCCAAGTTTTAATTTCATAGTACTTGGGATAAGCTATATAAATTTCTCTTATGCTTTCAACTCTATTAATGAAAGATAACAACAACATAAAAAAACAGAACTTTCGAAGCAAGTTTATTTGAAAAATCTAGAAATTAGTTGCACACTTTTTAAAATTTCAATAAAAATAAAAAACAAGTATAGCCTCAACTGGTTGCGCAGTTCTCAATTTGCATTCAAGATTAGCGGTATTCTAAGTTTTTGTTGAAGTATCATTTTTTTTTCCAATGTTAAAAAACACATACGTGAGAATAGTAAATCATGTTAAAAACTTCAATGGTTCAAAGATTTTACCAGCATACTCAGGGGCAAGATAACCGAAAGTCCCAGCAAGCCTAGTTGCCATTGAATGGTCACCATTAGGTGCAAGTTTGACTAAACCAAAATCTGATACTTTGGCATGAAAATCATCATCAAGAAGTATATTTGATGACTTCAGGTCTCTGTGAATGAATCCTTTATCCTGAGCCAAAGTATGGAGATATTCCATTGCTCGGGCAACATCTAGTGCAATGTTGAGTCTCCTCTTCCAGGGTAAAGGATCCAACGCCAGTTCTCTCCATTTGAAAAGGTGCCTGCTTAAAGCACCCTGAGCCATGTATTCATAGACCAAAAGCCTCTCGTTCCCTTCAATAGAATAGCCCAATAACGACACTAAATTCCGGTGCCGGACCTTTGAGAGCACTGCAATTTCTGCTTGGAATTCTTCAAACCCCTTCTTAGAAATTACAGCAGATTCCATTCTTTTCACTGCTATCATTGAGCCATCATGCAATTCACCTTTATAGACCACCCCAAAACCACCACGACCGAGCTCATTAGAAGCGGAAAAGTTCTGAGTCGCACTTCGCAGGATCTGCACTGATACCGTTAGATTCCCTGATTGTACAACATGTGATTCAGTTGTGGCACTGGAAATATTACTATGGAGATCACCAGTAGCTGTGAGTGAATTTGCATTAAAATCAGCAACAGCAACTTTAACGAAGCTATCAGGATCTGATGAATCTTTAGGGTGCACAACAACAGCTGGAGGTAACCTCTTCTTCTTCTGAATAAGGCATATTAAAAATCCAGCTAATGATAAGAAGAAAATGCCAACAACTACTGGGACAACAATTACCAACTGCTTCGACCTCTTGGATTCAGAAGACCCATTGACTGGCTTGGAGGGAGTAGATGAACGGCCTCCGGATGTATTATCACCACCACTGGAAGGAGTTCCTGGATTTTGAATCAGTATATTATTGTCAACAATAATATTCACCGCATTGCTGAACTTCGGAACAGGAGGCTCCAGGTTATTTGAAGAAAGATTCAACAATTTCAACGATTGCAAGCTAGTCAACTCTGTCGGAATTGTGCCATTGAGATGATTCCCTTGAAGGAAAACATGCACAAGAGAGCTTAATCTACTTAGAGAAGGACTTAATGTACCATTTAAGTTGAAATTTGGCAGATTTATAGTAGAAACATTTGAACCAGAGCAGGAAACACCTAGCCAACCATTGCAAGGATCATTCCCCGACCATGATTTGGCAAGATTTACTGGGTAATTCACACCATTAAGGAAATCCAGAAGAGCTGTAACTTCAACGGAACAAGGCACTCCAGGAGTATCCTGGCAAGTGGGATTGTTTGAGTACGAGAAATTTGCTATGCTGGTTTCTGGAATTGCGCCCACAAAGAAATTGTTATCCAGTCTTAGTGATTGCAATTGCTTCAAAGCAGCAATATTTTCAGGAATCACTCCAACAAGCTGATTGTTGTTCAGCCAAAGACTTTCAAGAGAAACCAGTTGCCCAATTGAGCTGGGAATCATTCCAGTGAAAGAATTTCCATGCAGCCATGCTTCACGGAGCATCGTCATTGAAGCAATAGCATCAATGGTGCCAGATATCTGATTTCCCTTCTGTTCGTTGAGCCAGAGAATCTGCAAAGGTAAAGTAGCATAGCTTTGTGGAATCTCACCGGAAAGCATGTTATCTGACATTTGAAGAACAGTAAGGGAGTGCATACTGCCCAAAACTTCAGGCAGAGGGCCGATGAGATTGCAGTCGATGAGCGAAAGATTTGTTAACTGCGCTGAATCACCCAAAGCCTTTGGTAACATCCACCCGCTAACATTCAACGGGTTCTTCGAGAGTGCTAGAACCTCAAGACTAGAAAGGCCATTGAAGAAATCTGCAGGGATAGTATCAAATTGATTTTCATTGAGGAATGCATACTGCAACTTAGACAATCCGCTGAGGGACGGCAGCTCCCCCGAGAAATTGTTCCTCTGGAGACCGAGATTGACGAGTTCAGTGAGCTCGTTGAAGTCCTCCGGCAGCCGGCCGCTCAAACCGAAGTTTTGCAACTGGATCTGCGACACCCTGTTCCCGGCGCAGTAGACGTGCGGCCACTTATTGCCGCAGGGATCAGGGTCGCCGGACGGCCATTTTAGGAGCTCGGGGTTATCTAGCCCCTTCCGAATTTTCTCAAGAACCGCAACATCTCCAGGCTCGGTCGCGCACCAGGCACAAGGATCCCAGAAACTCGTCAACAGCAAAAGAAGAAGAAGCTTCACCCTATACCTCATCGCTAAGCTAATTCCCCTACTGACATCAAAAGTTAAACCTCCTTCAATAAAATGAACAGTATAAGAATCAACACTAAAATTACTGCATCGAAAAATAGACAACAGAGATCATCAGAATACCATCAAACAGAGCTTCAGATGAAATCAAGCAACAGAATGCGAACAGTCAGGATCCCACTGAACGAAGATCAGTGCAAGGGGAGATGGATTGAATATCTCTGTGAATTTCTAAGCGTTGTAGTCAATGTGGAACGAGGGATCTCGGCACCCGGAATTCAAAGCAAAAATTCAAAGTAGTAAAAGAAGAATTAAAGAGCAGAAGACCGATACCGGGAAGATTCGTCGGAGAGATTTAGGGCAGAGAGCACGGAGAAGAAGCACTGCGCACCTTGCGGACAAGAACACCTTTTCGTGACAGTGCAGTGTAGAAATTAAAAGCTTTAATACCGATAAAAAATTCTAGGGCAAATTATTTATGGGTCATCATGTTTTTTAAAAGTGTTTATAATGGTCCATATTAGGTTTATAAAAGAACGATGACAACTCGATGCCCAACTCAATAATATCTCATTTATGGTCATCCGCCAAGGTTAACGAGCAAAAGTGAACATAATTTTACGAGCAAAACTATTTTTGTTCAACCCATTAATATTCATAAATTATTCATATAAAGTTCATAAAATAATTTTTTAGAATTTAATAAATATTTTAATTCCAAATTCTCTTTGTGGCTCATTGAGAGATGAAAATATTTTTTTAGAATTTATTTGATTTTCTACGAAAAAAACTTACTAATAATAACTATGGAGTGATCTTATTTATAATATTAAATAGATTATAAGAATTTATTAAAAAATAAATAAAAATTATAAAATAAGATATAATTTGAGATTTATTATAAGAAGTTTTATTAATTAACCTTATAAATTTTATATTATTATATAAATATGGTATCTTTCTAAAAGAAAGAATGACACGTGTTTTGTTTCATTTATTTCTATCATAATAATCTTTTAATTCCTTTTATCAAAAAAATAATAATAATCTTTTAATTCCTAAACCAATTTTCTCTCTCTTTCCATTTTTCTCTCTCTTCCTCTTTCCAAATTTTAAAAAATTGAGCCAAAAACTAACGCACTATTTAATTTATGATCCAATCAAACTTGTTCAAATGAATAAATCATTATTAAAAATAATAATAATAATATTTATAAAAAGTGGATTTACATACAGAACACTGAATTCATCACAAATTATATATTTCATCATATTTTAGTAAATATTACACATATCATACTCTGTTTATGGGTTTTATCTTTCCATTGTAACAATA
The DNA here is from genome assembly GCA_002786265.1 of Apostasia shenzhenica. Lineage (NCBI taxonomy): Eukaryota > Viridiplantae > Streptophyta > Magnoliopsida > Asparagales > Orchidaceae > Apostasia > Apostasia shenzhenica. The sequence continues at coordinate 178,285 of KZ451953.1, forward strand.
GAAATGTAAAAAGAATGTGATATGTGTAATATTTATTAAAAGATGGTGAAATGCGTAATTTGTGATGAATTCAGTGTTCTATATGTAAATTCCTCTTATAAAAAATAGTAACAAATATTAAAAATATTTAAACTTGTTTATTCTAGACTCATTTCATCGCTGAATGATAAATAGCATAAAAATCAATTAACTTATAGATTAAATTAAACTGAGCCGGATAACATATCGGCTAAACTTAGACCAATCGAGCAGATAATTCATTCTGATTTTTCTAACACCGCACTTTCCCGTGAAACAAGAGCGTTCCTATTTAAGCTTCATTTGATTCGAGATATTTTTTTAGCCCAACACAAATTTTAACTATAAAAACTAACTTTATTCACTTCCAACACAAATATAAATTTTAGAATTAACTCCAGTTTATATTCTAGACACTTTCTAATATTAAAATAAATTTTTTTATTATTAAACTTAAAATAATAACTTTTTTTCTCTTATTAAAAAAAACTCGAATCAAATGAGGCCTTATAGGTTATTTAGTTTGACATTATCTCGATATTATGTCATATTATTCAGAGAAAATAATCAATTAGTTTGATAACATGTATAGATAAATTTTTTACTCAAAAATAACATCTAAATATTAAGATATTTAGATAACACAATATAATATTAAGATAGAAAATAAAATAATAAAAATAAAAAATATCAAGATAACATTGAATTAATGCTCTTTAATTTCACATAGAAATTAACAGAATGATCAAGTAGAAGTGTTAAAAATACTCGAAACTCGCTTGAAATTTGTTCAGCTTTTGAATTGACTCGAAATCAATTTGAAATTGTTGAATCGAATTATGAGTTAGGGACTTTGGCTCGAAGTTCATTTCAAGCTGATTTCGAGTTAGCCCTAACTTGCTCGAAATATGATTCAATTTGGCTCGAAATTATATGTATGACACAAATAAAATGTTAGAGTGGAAGAGGTTTAAGGTTTATTTTTTTCAAAGTCTAGGGATCAAATCGTCTTGGATACATAATATTTCTATATTTTTTTACAATTACGAGACGATTCAAATCATAATTTGAGCCGGCTCGAAATCGAGTTATTTCGAGCCAGGTCAACTCAAATAATGTCCCATTTCAATTTCCGGTCAATTTCGAGCCGAGCCGTATTCAAAATTTTCGATTTCGAGTTGCCTTCGGTTTGCTCGAAATCAATCCGATTATAGCCCCACTTGAAAGTAAGCGGGAAAACGAGGACTTAGATAAAATCATTCAAGCAACACGGTTAGTTCTATATAAAAGATTTTTTATTTTGAAAAAATTATTGATTTGTGTGCTCAAAAGTTTGATCACCTATCCCTGCACACTACGGCCTCGTTTGGTTCGAGGCGAAATTTTCACCCAACACAAATTTTAACTATAAAAATTAACTTTATTTCACATTTAATTCAAATATGAATATTAGAATTTAAAATATTTTACATTTTACATACTTTTTAATATTAAAATAATTTTTTTTCTCATTAAATTTAAAAAATAATTTTTTTATTTAAAAAAAAGCTCGAACCAAACGAGGACGGGCCATACCATGCATACGATGGGTCGTGCTTGAGCGGCGGAGCACAATAATCTCTCCCCTATGTCTGGACTGAAATGCAATTTTTTTAAATAATAATAATAAAAATAATAAATATAATGCATTTATGGAAAAGTACATGGAATTTGAACTATTTATTGCTGATATTTTAATTTAATTAATGGGTCCAAGGAATCGGCAGCATAACTTTTACACCCACGGCCATTTGAATCGGATTTTACTTAAATCGATTAAATCTTAATTTAATTTTTGGGTTAAATTGAGTTTTTTTTCCTCAAATATTCTATATTTATTTTATATGAAATATATGTGTATTTATGCGATCTCTTAGATATATATATATTTAATTAAATATTGTTAGAAATTATGATAAATATATTTTCAATAAAACTCAAATATCTGTAGTGATAAACGTTTTTATTTCAATTAACTTGACTTTGAGTTAAAAAAATTGAATTGAAATTCAATCAACTTAAATTTAAAATGATCACAGAGTAAGTAGAAAAAAATTGTTAAACTCGAGTTAATATATAAAATTATTAAACGAGTAGATGAACATGATCTCTTTGTACGGACAATAATGTTAATACTATAAGAGAAATAAGTAGAAAAAAGGAAAATAAAAATAAAAAAATTATATTTAGCTTGAAACTTCTAAAAGATGCAAAAGATTTTACAATTCCTTATGATCTTTGGTGCTATAAATTCTCGTGAAAACTAATATTTGTTTAGAGTTTGGACGATTACTACACTTTAAATGTCGAATATTTCATTTTAAATAACTGAATCAAGTATGATCTGCGCTTAAATGTAAATAAAATTAGCTGAAGATCATCAGGGAAGATGGAACTATTTCCTATCAAAAAACTTCGGATGGTTACAGGTTTAATTAAATAGTTATTAGTCGAAAGTGTTACTCATAGTAGAGTCTATTATAGGAGTTTTGTCGAATAGATTTTTTTAATTACATTTACTTCGTTCGATCATATCATTTAACATTATCTAATTGTGCCTGTTGGTGTAAAAAATATGTCAAAATAAAATGAAATAAGACGGTAATTTTTACGTGAAAATCCGAATATTCAGAGGTAAAATCACGATATCATCTAGGTAATTTAAATCCACTAATCGAATCTCTTCTATTATAAAGCTTTGGGATCTCTGAATGAAGACCGAATAAGTACAAGAGAGAGACAGCTCGGCTAAAGAGAAAGAGGGTGTGTCCCCCAGCTTCTTCTCTTTCTTCTTATTTATAGTTTGGAGAGAAAAGAACATAACAGATACAGTCTGTCACATCTGATGCATATTACTGCAAAGCATGATTAGGCAGTGGACTCTCATACCACATTAAATACTGAGTTGACATAGTAGTACGGAGGGTACGATTTAGTGATAATTTCTTGAAGAGCTATTCAACTAGTACTGTTCAACGAGGGTTGTTCTATCTATCATATATATAT
>KZ451953.1:187072-211433 GCA_002786265.1 Apostasia shenzhenica
TATATATATATATATATATATATATGATAATTATATTAAAAAAATTGCACAATGTTTGCTCAAATTCTTTAATTATAAAGTAATTTTTATTTATAATTTTAGCAATTAGAACAAGACAACCAATATGATTTAAGTTTATTGAATAAATGAAAACATTTATACCTATGTTTGACTTAAAATTTGAAAATAATGAAAAAAATAAAGCATCACGTGATCGCAATGTAAATGTATTATCCGCTTTAATTTAGAAACACTGCGCGACTTGGGAACTTCCTATGAGGTTACCCATCTTAGTACTTGCCACACCCTCATTTTTAAGAACCATTTATCCATAAAATAAGGGAAGACTATCAGTCAGAATCACAAAACGGATTATAAGAAAAGATATTTTTATTCATCCCAAAACAGGGTTACATAGGTTCAAACACTAGCAGGTTACCCAGAGTAACCTTAGAAAACTGAAAGTTAAAGCAATTAAACTGGTTAAGGGTAAATAGCAGTGGGTTCATATGGGATATAGGGAAACATCTTTCTTGGAATTTTGCAGTTTTCTCCTGGCAACAGATTATTTACCTGAAAAGCAATAGTCAGTCACAAAGATCGAGTAAACGACCTTCACCTTACCATAGGCCAGGTGAGGTTTTATAGCTCAAATTATCAACAGATCGGGATATTAAAATAACTTATATTATCATCTTGTCAATATTATCATATTTTATACGATGCATATATATCGATGTGTATAAATCTTATAATGAAGAGAGTTCAGAACCATATGTATACGTCACCAGTGTGACATCAGATTAAACAGGTTCATCACCAGTGTGACAATAGATTCATCAGATACGTCACCAGCGTGACATCAGAATAACAGGATGCAGGTACGTCCCCACACGACGCCACGCGTCCAGAAGGTAGTTCGTTAACAACCGGGATCCCAGCTTATCATATCATTGTATATCTCAGGATACATGGGTCCAGTGTAACCCAGTATAATATTTCGGCATAAAGCCTAACAGAATATCGGCATAAAGCTAAACAGAATATGCAGAATATACTTCACAGAATATAATTAATATCATTTTATAAATAAATTATTTTAATGTAATAATCACGATGTCCTAAGTTCAGTGAAAATCGCTTACTTGAACGAGAGACGGTAACTGTTTGTTGGCGGATGATGTATTCCTTTATTAAGTTCAGTGAGAATATTTACTATTGTGCTTAATAGTTTAAAAACATTGACTTAAGTTACACAAGCTAATTAGATCAGACAAGTCAAGTGACTAAAAACTAGTTAATATATGTCAAATCTATTCAAATGGGTCAGACCAGGTCAAACGAGTCAAACGGGTCAAATGAGTCAAATAGGTCAAACAATTTAAATTGAGTAAAATGGGTTAAATTGGGTCAAATGGGTTGACTCGGGTTAAATGGGTTAAATTGGGTCAAATGAGTTGACTCGAGTTAAATGGGTTGACTCAGGTCAAACAGGTTAACTCAGATATAGCGGGTTAACTCAGATGTAACGGGTTAACTCAGATATAACGGATTAACTCAGAATTTAATGGGTCAACACAAATTATTGGGTTTAATACGAGTTAAGTGGTCGACATAGGTTCAAACAAGTTAAGCACTAGTCAAATGAAGTTAACAAGACAAAATTACCAAATGTAATTAGTAAGACCAGAATTCTTACCTAGCAGAGCCTCATCGCTGGAGGAAAGGTGCACCAAGATGAGCTAAAAACTCAGAGAAAATTTAGAGGTTGTGATTCTTTCTGAGAGTTCTGAGGCCTATTTATAAAGGGAGGTGAACTTATTAGGGCGGGACCGTTGGCGGGTAGTAGTTGGTGGTTTGGAAGGTGAATTTAATAAAGTGAGACCGTTAGTGGGTGAGAAAATGGGAGAAAGTCAGAGGAGAAATAAATATATATAGATTTTTTATTGAACTGATTGCAAGAAATGTTTAGTTAATATAATAACAGACGTACTAATATTAAATCCATATATATATATATGACTATTTACAGGTATTTCTTAAGCGGATTATTACAGTACTACTTAAGTCCAAGCACGTTTAATTATGGAGTTTTTCACCAATAGCTTCATGATTATTTGAGATTATGTTATCTACTTATACATCTTAGGATCTCCCTCTCTTTTTGATGTGAGACGATTCATTCTTGTACCCCTCTCACCACTCATTATTCGGTCTAGAAGCCTGCTAGGAGTCATAATTTATTTCAGTAATTTCTTTCTCTTATAGGGCATTACCCGGTGATCATTCTCCGCTCCTTTCGGTCACGAGCATCATAGTTTATATTTAAAATTGAAAATTTTTAATTAAATTTTGAGCAAGTTGGATTTGCTCGAAATCAGACCGCTGACAGCCCTGCAATCATACAACATGGACGGTGGTTATTTACCGTGATGATGATGTTCCCCAATTCTGATCTGGCCACGTGTGTATCATACAAGAGCACATGAGAACTTTAGCTTGTGATATGTTTTCCATGATAAAGAAAATTACATCCGAGGCTATGAGGTTTTGCCTTCTGTCATATATGTTCGTATTTTTGAAATATTTTTTATTAGTCCTACTCACCCTTTTTTTCACTTAGGTCTCTGTGTTTTAAAGCTATTCCCATTTGGTCCATTTAAGCAGCTTCCCTTACCACCTGTGTGTAACATAGAACAAAATCCCTCCTCTAATTTCGTTACGTATCATTCCATAATATCGAATTATTAAGTGTGCAAAATGCGCTATTACAATTGTGAGTTTGATTTTTGGACACAATATGTGTATTTCATGTACAAAAATCATACATAAGATTTCAATAATATGTTATTGTTAGAACCTTCTCTTACACCCCTTGTCGAACAGCAGCTCAACAGCAGAACAGCAGCTCAACAGCAGCCCCTTGTTGAACAGCAGCTCAACAGCAGCCCTTGTCGAACAACAGCTCAAAAAGACATCACAAGATCGTACCTTTCGTACTACTATATCAACTCAGCATTTAAGACAGCATGGGAGCCCACTCCCTAATCATCCTTTGTAGGAGTAGGTGTCAGATGTGACAGACTAAACCTACTATGTCTCCTCTTCTCCAAGCTATAAATAAAAGGGGGATTGCTCTCTCTAAGGTGGCTTCCTCTCTCTCTCGGGCTGAGCTGCCCCTCTCTCTTTATCTCTCTTGTACTCATCTGGTCTTCATTTAGAGATCAAACTTTGTAAGAGGAGATTCAATTAGTGGATTCAAATCGCCTGGACGGTGTCGTGGTTTATCCCCCGGACACTCGAATTTTTACGTAAAAATTGTCGTCTCATTTCTCTCTGTGATGGTACATTTTTTGCATCAACAGTTATAAATCCTCAATGATAACAAGATCATAATAGTTTTTAGAGGATCAAGAAATAAATTAGCAGGATAACTAGAACCTTTTTGTTAAATAATTTGGGTACTATTTAATGTAGAGCGGATATATAATTAATATAACGTAGAATTTCAACTGCCATCTAATTAATTTTATTTCAACTGAATATTTAATTAATATTTTTTTTGATAAAATTTAATTAATATTTTATTGATAGAGATTTAATTATTTTATTGATAGAGATTTAATTAATTTTTTGAAGGGTGTGTTGACAGGGTTGTTGCCACCACGTTACTCGTGGACATTTTGACTTTGACTACGATTTTTGGGTAAATAACAATTAGGTCCTTATACTTTATCCTTATCTTCATATAGGTCATTTTAGTTTTAAAATTAACTAAATTAATCTATCAGTTCAACTAAAAGTGCTGATAAATTATTTTTTAATAACATATATTGTTTCTATAACAAAAAATACTATTTTTATAATTTTTTTGATTGTAACAACTGTTCGGTAGATAAATTAATATGATTCAAATATAGATGGATTAATTTTTCATTTTGATTTTAGATAACTATATAACTTGAATAAATCTTAGAAGATTACCAGTTCTAATACTATTCTACCTCAAGGCTCAAACATGTTTAACTACAGAATTTTTTATTATTAGTCTTACAATTTTTACCTAAAAAATATCTTTATTATTTGGAATTATATTATCTAATTATACAGATCAAAAACTCCTTTACCTTTTTTATATGAGACGATTTATTTTATGCCCCTCCACTGAAAAACTTGTCAGGTGCTGTTCTTTATTCTAGTGATTCAAATTTGCTTATATAAATATTACCCAGGCAATCAATTCCCCTCTATTCGAACCCAAGTCTTCACAAACATATTTAATATTAATAATGGATATTATTTTAGAAAAATATTAGTTATAATTATACTCGATTTAACTTAAAATTGGACTCAAAATTTGAAGAAATTTAATAACCTCAAATCAAATTTGGCTTGAAATTAAAATTTTCAACTTTGAGTCGGTAATTTTTGGTTAAAAAAAACTATAAATTATATGAAATTTTGAAATCATCTCATGTGATGTGCAGTAAGTACATTATATATTATTATCGAAGTATTCAATTTAACCGAATATCCGTAAAAAACAATTTACTATGCAAAAATACATTAATACAAACATAATTACATGCATATACGTAACATATCTATATGTATAACGTTAACTGAATAAAAAATAGAAAAAATTATATTTATTATCCACAAAAATTTATTATTTCTAAATATTACCCAGAAAGTCATTATTTTCAGACAACACTCTTCATTTTGGGATGAATTTGCAGGTATCACTCGCATTTAAAGTTAGATAAGGGTGCATAAAAATAATAGATTTTAGAGGTGCCGTCCGAAAATAATGGACGACAAATGTAAATTCCACCTAAAAAATAACTAATTCGTATAGTTTTTCTAGTATCCATTTTTACAATATAGGTCCCGTATATTTAGGAGTTTAAAATTAATTTAGTTTAATTTTAACCAGGCATATCACATCACACATAAAATTTAATATTAAAAATTAATTTTATTTCACATCCTACACATATTACTAAAATAATAATTAACTTATATCACATCCCTCACATATTCCAATATAATAACTAACTTTATTTCACATCATTCACAATTTTTAATAAAAAAAATATCTCTATCCAAATTTAATTTTAACCTTCTTAAATTTAACCTTACAAACAAACAGACCTATAGTTATTTAGATGTAAGATAACTAATTTTGTCTTCTGCAGTTTGCCCCATTGTCGTAAAAATCGGACTAAATTGTTCAAATTCGATTTGTTCAACAGTGAATCGGCACGATATCTGATCCGATTTTATGTGAAAATCAAAATAAACATCATACCGTTTATTATTACATTTTATATTTCTTTATATCATATTTACGGTTTAATGATAACAATAAATTAATAAATAAAAAAATTACATACGTATCACTAAAATTTAATTATTTTTATATATTTAACACTCAAATATTTAATAATCATCCTAAATTCATATACTATATTATTATTATTATTATTATTATTAGGGCAAATTATACTTAAGTTTTTGAGTTTAACACTTAATAACGTGCAAGTCCACATTTTTAAAACTATAATATCGGGATCCCTGAATTTTAATAAATTATCAAATGGGTATTTTCTTATTTTTTATTATTAAAATTTTTTAAAATTACTATTTTACCCCTGCCTCTCTCTCTTCTCCCGATCCCGCGCACAGCGAGCTTGGCAACCGCAAGGCCCGCGGGTGTGCGCGGGATCTGGAGGAGAGAGAGAGTGACGCTCTCTCTCTCTCCTCTGGATCCCGCACACGTGCACGGGTTGCGCGGCCACCGGTGGACACAGGCGCGGGCCGGGCGACCGCCGAACATGCCAGCGGCCGCGCGACCAGCGCGTGTGCACGGATCTAGAGGAGAGAGAGATGGGCAGGGAGTAAATTGGTAATTCTAAAAAATTTCAATAATAAAAAAATAAAAAGAACCTATTTAATATTTATTAAAACTCAGTGACCCCGATGTTATAAATTTAAAAATGTAGACCTGCATATTATAAGTGTTAAATTCAAGAACATAAGTGTAATTTACCCTTATTATTATTATTATTATTATTATTATTATTTACTTTGTGATCAGGACATATATTATTTAAACAACTTAATGTTTTTGCATTAAATTATTTTCAAATACAATTATAGTATTTCACTCCTCACTAATATGAGTTATTTAAGGAGATATTTAATTCAATATTATCTTGGTTTTATTTTAATTACAGAAAATAATTATCTAGTTTAATAATATTTATAATTAATTATCTATAAAATTATAAAATTATTAATTAAAAAATAATATTTAAATAACATGATATCTAAATTATATAATATAACACGAAGATAATAATCAGCCAAAACATCATGTAAATCTAATTGCCAACTTTTCATGCCTAAAAAGGAAAAAGAATTTTTTTTAGGTTTGTTACTAAACTTTAGTTCAATTTATTAAATTTACTTTTTGTCACCGAAAATTGCAGTATGAAAATTATTCCTCCAATAGTTAAATCACTTTTCTTGATAAAAAATAATTAAATCATTTAAATCATAAAATTGTGGGCACTTAATCCATGACAAAGAGTTGCAATAATTTGATAAATTTTTTAGCAGTGAATATGATATATTTTTTACATTCTCAATGTTTTAAAAACGGGATGGGACCGTCTGGTTCAACTGGTCAGCTGGCCGATCCGATCTAATTTTATAAGCAGATCTGCTTAAAATAAATCAGAATTGGTCCAATTATTGTGTTGGTGTGAATAATATATATTTTAAATATGTCTACATTATATTTTATAATTTTTTTTATTATTACGTCATCCCGGTTCGATCTCGGTTTGATCCTAATTCGGCCATTGAACTTTGAACCTTTCAGTCTACCAGTTCTGAAATCGGTTCGGTTTTCAAAACCTCGGGCATTCTACATAAATTTACTTGAGTAGGGGTGTCAAAAATAGACCCAACCCGATAACCCGACCCAAACTCAACCCGAAAATGTCAAGTTAGGGTCAACCCAAATAAATTTCGGGTTAAGTTCGGGTTATTAAACTTTACCCAAATAATTTTGGGTTGGGTTCGGGTTTGACCTGAAAACCCAAACCCGATCCGAGACACCCGCATACGCGGAGCTTTTGTATCGTCCGATCGAAATCAAACGGCGTGATGACGCTAGAGCAAAGGCAGAGATTTAGGGTTGCTCGTCGGCCTCTCTTCAGCAGATCGATCATCTAGAGATTTCGATCAAATTCGGATTTGACCCGAACCCGATCCGATAACCCAACTTGACACCCCTACAAATAGCACGACCGTTTTTTATTCCAATACAATCTCAAATAGGAAAATATTGTTACTGGTTCAACCATGTATTTTAATTTCCTTTCAATAAAAAAAAACTATTTTAATTTCCAAATCACTCTTTAAACTAATATAAATTGATACAAAATAATTATTTTTTGTTGAATTGAAATTCAGCCAACATGGTGAGAACTTCATTGATATCCTGGCAACTTTTGGGCTTCTTTTTTTTGGTGGGCTTATCCAAGAAAGGCCCAAAAGAGGCTATGTTAGGCCCACTAACAGCCCAGCTAAAGAAATTTAATTAAAATCCTGCCGGCGGAGCAGCGTACCGCTATAATCCCTGCCCTACGGTCCTCCTCTTCCGCCGCCGCAACTCCACCGCCGTCAACGTGGAGAAAAATCGAAATCTAGGGTTCAGAAGTCCATTTGCGATCTGCTTTTGCTCAAACATTTTATTTCACAGGCTAAATAATTTAAAATAAAAATATCAATTTATTTCAAATTTTAAATTAAAATATTTGATTCTAGTATTTTGATCTAAAATATAAAATAAAATTAATTTTTTATATAAAATAATATTTTTTATATTAAAAATTATGTAGAATAATTAAAAAATTATTATTATTATTATTATTATTATTTGTTCTTATTTTGATTTTGGTGCTAAACAGGCCTTGGATTTTTGTACAGCGCTCTAGGGATGTAATATCTTTAATTATACTTTGAGTCTCTTTTTTTCTATCGTAATTTATTGGATCTACTTCGGTATTAAGGCTCTGTTTGGTAATAAGAAAAAAAAGATTTGGTTGAAATTTTTAAGCATTTTGAAACCTTGATTTGAGTTTGTCCCTAATAGTATCGTCATTTTTAATTTCAATTAAGACATAATTGTTAATTTTTTATTATTATATTATGAGATTATTCTCTATCACGAATTATTGATTATTTTAAATATAAATTGAATATATTAATATTAATATTCTTAATTTTAAATTTTTAGAGCCAAGAAAGCAAGAATAATACAAATTAAATTTCAGATTTTTATTAAATTTTTAAAAATTTGAATAGAGAGAATATAACGTCAAGATAACATTAAATTAAATACTCCTAAAATTAATCCTACTAAATAAATGGACCTCTAGGCCTTATTTGGTACTATAACAAAAAAACTAACTTAGCTTTTTTATTAATATTTTAAATTTATCACAATTTTTAAAATTTTTATTTCACATCTAACAAAAAAATTAATTTTAAAATTTAACTTTAAAATTTAACTTTATTTTACATTCAAAATAAATTTTAATTTTAAGATCATTTTTATTTTGCATGCTATACACTTTTTAATATTAAAATAATTTTTTTATTAGTTCTATAAAATAAAATATTTCTCTTTCTTAATCTATTTTGGGGATGGTGCCAAATTCTAAATCGTAAAGTTTAGATTTATAATTATTTAAAAATGTTAAACGTTAAACTCTAAAATTAAGGGTTGGCATTTGTATTATGTAGCTTAGACTGCTTAGTATAACTCCTAGCCTATTTGTTTGCAAAAATTAATTTTTAATTAAATTAAAATTAAACTTAAATAAAGATTATTTTTTTATTAAAAATTATAAATAATATAAAATAAATTTAATTATTATATTAAAAAATATGAGAAATGCGATATAAATTAATTATTATTTAAGTATGCGTGTAAAATGTAAAATAAATTAATTATATAATGTGATATGACTATTTAAAATTAAAATAAGGTAATTTTAACATGCCAAACAAACAGTTAATTCTACGCTGCTTTACAAAGGCATTATAAGATTTAAATGAAATTGTTCATAAAATAATATTTAATTTATTTAATATTTTTTTAATAAATATTTAATTTTGTTTTTACAATTATGAAGCTTGTGATTCAAATGTTTGGAATTGATCTATTCAAAATTCCCATTTATTATAATCACAGTTGATTGCATTTAATTAGCGTTATGTTATTAAATAAAATATTCAATTTTTTTATTTTCGCCATGTACTTGTTAACCACTTGGAGATTTAAGCAATAAAGTTTTGTAATAATTTTTAGCATACAATTTTTTTTTTAAGCATATCAACATTCAAATCAAAGTGAAAATGGCTTGATTTTATCTTTTAGTAGATCTATTTGTTTAGTCTATTTAAAATTAATTTAATTAATTTTAAATTAATATTTATATTATTTATAAAATTTAATATTAAAAACTACTTATAATTTATATTATACATATAATTTAAACTAAAAAAATTATTTTATTTTATATAATATATATATTAAAATAATAATTAATTTATATATTTCTTACTTTTTTTAATATAATAAAAAAATATTTTTTATCTAAATAAAGATTATTGTCAATGTCGTGCATACAAACGATTAAAAAAAATGCTAATGATTAGAACTTATTAACTTAATTTTTTATTTTTTTTAATTCTTTTGTAAAATAATGATCATTTTAATTCTTGAAAATTTTTATTTGAAATATTATTATGGTGAACTTAAAAGAAAATACCCAAATTAATCGGAGATTAAGACATAACAAGAACATTAATATTATTAATAGTTTTATTACTCATTTATGCCTATCACTCCAAATTTTAATGGATAATCGCAATATAAAACATATAAAAATATATAAGTAGTATACATAGAGATGATAAGAGGTAAAGTTTTAGTAATAAATTGTAATTTTTCATCAAAAATTAAAGATGAAATATGTGAATATTCTTGATTGGAGTTCATTAATAAGAATAAATTTGAGAGTGACACGTGGATCCCATGATATTAATAATTGAGTTGTCAGTGTTCTCTTAAGAAAGAAGAAGTTTGTCTAACTATCAAGTCAATTTTGAACTAAATTATTATCATAATTTTTAAATAATATTAAAAAAATTTACATTAAGAGAAAAAATTAAAAAAATTCATAAATTATTAGCTAATTTCATTAAGAAAAAAAATCAAAACCTTTGACTTAAGCATTAAGAGACTTTCCTTGATGTGTGTTTAGTTTAATGATATTATAATATTATGTCATATTATTTATATAAAAATATTTAATTTAATCACATAAATTAGTAATATTAAAAAATTAAGATAATTACTTACATGCCACACCATTTAGTTTTATTTATGCTTTACCCAGTCATTCTTAGTTAATTACGCTATGCACACTTAAAACATTATAAAATCTTACATACACACATTTTAACTGATTTTTATTATAATGAGTAATCATAATTTTTCAATAACCTAACTATAGTTAGATTAAAAAAATCTGAGCCGTTCATTATATTAATTTTAAGGATATTTAAATATATTTTGGGTAAAAATCTTAAAACCATAATGTTTAGGTGGCGACAAAGGAAGGAGACATACGCGACGTGAATTGATTTTAGGACAAATCAGCGCTTTAGTGTGATATTAAGGAAGAGAAAAATATATATTATTAAGGGTAAAAATATAATTTGAATGATTTACTAACAGATTTTTTTTTTCAAATAGATTTTAATTAAGTTTTAACTGAAGTGTGTGTATGTAAGATTTTATAATATTTTAAATGTGCATAGCGTAATTAATTAAGAATGGATGGGTAAAGCATAAATAAAACTAAATTGTGTGACATGTAAGTAATTATTCATAAAAAATTATAAAATTTTAAATGTTTATTTAATTTAATACCTTGAACTCAACAATGACGATAAAAAAGGGGAAATTGGCATGAAGAATGAGAAGATTTGGCTCAAAGATTGAGAAGAGGAAGAATGCAAGTTTTAGATTCCTTCTTTTCGATAATAATTAATACTTTAATAATTCATAGTAAGACATTTTTATTTAAATAATACTAACTTTAATATTTCAAATTTTGAATGAAACAATCTCCTCAAACTCATTTAGTAAATAATAAATAATCATTTTTGGTTTAACAAATTTAATGAAACTCAAGCTCTTTTCTTTTTTAAAAAAATTAAATGTGAAAATCGAGTTCGTTGTCTAATTTTTATGTCCTCCTTTATAATTATTCAAACTTATAAGGTCTTGTTTGGCGCGAGGATCGAAACAGGACTAAAATAGTACTAGTTTAAAAAATAACAATAATAACAATAAATAAATTATTTTAATTATTCTAGAAAGATTTTAATATAAAAAATAATATTTTACTTCACATACTCAATAATTTTTAATAAAAATATAAACTTTATTTCACATCTTAGATCAAAATGCTCGATTTGAATTTTTTGGTCTAGAATGTGAAATAAAGTTGATATTTTTTATTTTAAATTATTGAGTATGTAAAGTAAAACAATATTTTTTATATTTGAATTTGTGTAGAATGATTTAAAAAATTTATTTATTATTATTATTTTTTTTTTTTAAATTAGTACCATTTTAGTTCTGTTTTGGTCCTCGTGCCAAACAAGGCCTTATATTCTCTTATTAATCCGTTAATCAAGTGCTCATTGGGTCTCTACCCATTAGACGAGTTAAAAAAAAAAGCTTAAGCTTATGGGCAATAATCATCAATTGCATATTAGTACCACATTTAAATTAAGTATTTAGATGACTCTACATATGTATCCTAATAAATTTCTACTCGTATGAAAAACAATTCACATTAAATATTTTTTTCATTGAATGAGTTATTCAAGTGTATGTATTTAAAGAGCTAATTTAAGTACCTGGAGGCATATTAGGAATCCCCGGCTCTTATAATTTCTTATTCACAGATTATTGTAGAAAAGACGACTCATAGGAGCGCAATTCACGCTTGATCTATTCAAAGCCGAATTGAACTACGGGCTATGATACCATTTGTTAGAAGAATTACTATGAGAAATCTTAAGTTCCGCCTAATATATAATTGATGAACAACTAATAAACCAGAAGCCTTTGCCTATGGATAAAAGCCGTCGATTATATATTAATATTGAAACTTGTATTAAACATATAATATTAGATAATTCTTTATGTATATTCTAATGCTAATTAGGTTCGTCTATGAAGCTACTTATTGAGTTTCAAATGTTATCAAACTTGTTATCTCGTGAATCATCATTTAAAGATTATGTTCAAACTTATTCATTAATAAATTTTATTAATCACGATTGTTTAGATGCTTATTACCAATAATATGTATATGAAAATCTTTTAAAATATGTTCATGAATACACTTGTGCCTTTAGTTTTCATTTTTAAAAAATTTAAAGGATTAAGTTATAAAATAAAAAAGTATTCGATTTAATACATAATTGAAGAAGAATTAAAAAGTAAGTGTATAAATTTCTCTATAAAGAAGCACAACAAATTTAACAAAATTCATTCTATCGTTAGTCGTAACGTGATTCAACCGAAATTCAACTCAAATCCATAAGACACACCCTCGTTTAGTTGGAGTCGGGTTTTTTTTCTAACACAAATTTCAATTATAAAAATTAATTTTATTTAACATCTAATGCAAATATAAATATTAGAATTTAAAGTATTTTATATTTTACATATTTTCTAATATTAAAATAAATTTTTCTCTGATTAAATTTAAAAAATAAAAATATTTTTTTTTCTCTTGTAAAAAAAAAGGCTCAAACCAAACGAGGAACTTTAGGATTCTGTGATTCCATCATCTTATTCCCCTTAGGGCAGAATTAGGGGTGGCATCGAGTAGAGTTCGAGCGAGTTTCAGTATACTCGAACTCAAAAAATTCGATTTCAATGAGACTCGAAATCGACTCGAACTCGAATCATTTCGAGTCGAGTCAGCTCGACTCGATTTAACTCGAGTTCGAGTCAATTTCGAATCGATTTCAGTTTTTGGATAAATTTAAATTACATAATTAAAAAAAAACACATTTAAAACTCAAAAAAAAAATCATTTTTCAATTTTCAATGTGTCACTCTTTCATAATATAATAAAAATATTTAATAAATAATTTTATTTCGAATCAGCTCGATTTTTTTCGAGCGAGTCAAGCCAAACTCAAAATCGACTCGAAATAATTTCGAGTACACTCAATAGCTCGAAACTCGACTCGAAATGACTCGAATCGATTTCGAGTCGAGTTTTTTATCGAGCAATTTTTTTATTTTTTAAAATAAAATTGCCAGCCCTAGCAGAATAAATGCATAATTACAGGTTAACCTATTAACCTGTTAACTCAGATCATCTATCTGTTCTTGAAGAGGAAGGATAAGGCCTGAGGAACTGAGAAGACCAGCATGGAGAATTCCTCCAAACCCCTCCATGAATTCTCAGAATCTCCTTCGCCCTCCTCTTCTCCTTCACCCCGCAGTCAACCTGAAGAACCAAGCAGAGCTTCGCAACCGCCCCCACCTGCAGCATCTCCCGCAGCACCGCCGCCGTCGGGGAGAATCTGGTCACCTTCTGCAGTATCCTGACCGCTCGGTCGCTCGCCGCGGGCGAAACCCTCAGCACCTTCTTCGACACGACGGCGATCCCGGCGCCGTGGCCGACCAGCCCCGCCCTCCCTTCGGCGCACCCGCAGAGCTTGTCGAGCACGATCAGCGCCATTTCGCAGGTCCTCCGGTCTTCTTCCTCGAGAAGAAGATCGACCAGAGCCGCCGCCGCTCCGGCTTTCGCCGCCTTGACCCTGTTTCTCCCCAACGGGCACAAGTCAACCAGAAGCTGGAGCGTTGACTTTGTCGCCTGCTTCGATGTACGATCTGTTAATACATTAACGATCTGTCGGTAATGATCTGATGTGAATCCCACGAGCTGGGAAGGGGCGGCGGAAGAAATCATCGAGCTGAGGAGAATGGCGGCGTGTGCTCGAGACTGGTGGCTCCCCCGCAGCAGGATGGCCGTCAGAGAATCGAAGGAAATGAGGCCGACAAGATCTCGATGCTCTGAGATTTGAAGAGAGCAGAGTATTCCGAGAGCTTCTTCTTGGCCGCATTCTAATTCCACGCCGGAGATTAAGGAGGCGAGGAACTCGACGACGCCGGAAGCCTCCAGGCACTGACGGTCGGCGTCGCTGCCTGCGGCGATCTCTCTAAGCCTCCGTAGAGAAGCCAGCAGTTGCTCCGGCGAGCGGCGGGATTCGTCGAGGAGGATGGAGATCTGGGGGACGGGGATCCTGTCGACGCCATTGGCGGCGTTGGCGGCGCACCAGGCTTGGATGAGGCGGCGGAGAGTGTGATTGGGGGTGAGGTCGAGGCTGGGGAGCGGCTGGTTGGTCGCCGGGCAGGTGGCGCTCTTGCCGGAGGAGATCCACCGTTCAATGCTCTCACGGTCGTACGTGATGCCGGTGGGGAGGGTGACCGGATCCCGCATCATCTGGAGAGAAATGGGGCAAAGGAAGAAGCAGGGGACCTCCACCTCCGCCATTGGAGACGGGGGAGGAAGACGAAGGATTAGATCGAAGTTGTTGAAAATTAATGGAGATGGCGAAGGGGTTTTTATGTCGGGATGAAGGCCGGCAGTTATAAAAGTCAGCGGCCAAAGGGCAGTTTCGTCAATTTATAGATCGACTTGAATTTGTGTGGTGGATCAATTTTTTTTTAGTTCAATCTCAATCCATTCAACTTAAATTTTTCAATAAAATAAAATTAATTTAAAAAAAATTAAGAAGTTGAATATGAGTCAGTTATTCTCACATTTAAATTTCAGATATGTTTACATTTGAGTTAGTTCGTACATCATCAAAATACGCGCAACATAAAAGTGTCACCACCTAGGCTTATTAATGGATCAGATCATGATCCGATCTAATTTGAGTTTCAAATTGATTAAAGTCTCAAATAAATTCTTTTTTGACTCGGTAACTCGCCTCGTTTACTGACCTGATCCTATTACAAATAAACGGATCAGATATGAATGACCATTGACTTGACTCGTTTAAAATCTGACTCATTTATGCAATTAATTTGTAATTCACATAGATATGTGTTGTGGCTAATAATATTTTTATGTAAAGGCTTAAATAGAGAGCCCTACTATAATTAATTAATAAAATCTTTTATAGATTATTGCCTATTTTTATGATTTAATCTTATAAATTTATATTTTGTAATATATATATATATGTATTACAAATACTAATTTTTACATTGTAATACTCAATTAATTCATAAAAATATAATTTTTTTAATTTTGTTTTCAATAAATTTAATATTGTTCTAAATTTAACTATGAAAAATACTTAAAATAACGATTTTTACCGTAAATGGACCAAACCCGAAAACCCGAGTTTCAATCCGATTCAATTTCCGACCTGAGAGAATCTAAATAGATCATAACTCGATCTGATGTATAACTTGATTTTATATATTTGGATTCGGATCTAGGTTAGGGTCTACCCAATTCGAATCAAATCCATTGAAATGACTAATCTTGCATTTAATTTAATAATTAAATTGCAATGCCTATTAGTTTACACAAAACATATGTTGGCCACTAAAACTTACATTATTTACCCATAAAAAAGGCTTACATTTTTTAATAAACAAATAAAAAATAAATGTATTACATAATTATTTATATCTAAAAATAAAAATAAGATTACGTGTTCTAAATATAACTGATGGCTAAATTCATTGAACTTGAATCAAATTCAATTCGAGCTTGATATCAATCCGAATATTAATTAATTATATATATTTGAGATAGTACAGATTTAGATAAATATCACTCGAGTTTCTAAAGTTAGGAGTAGTATCATCCATGTCTATAATTTCAAAAACTTTTAATAGATCCTTGAAATTAGCATTAATATTTTTAATTATATTATTTTTAATGAATTTAATTATTTTATTTTATTACTAAAATAAAATTTATTTAACATTTAATTTTACGATATCAAATAAGTAAAATATTATTATCTTTTCTGACACAAGGCTTTGTTTGGCATGACCTAAAAAATAGACAAAAAAAAACATCTTAATAATATTTTAAATTTATTACAAAGTTTAATAACTTTATTTCACATCCAACACAATTTTTAACCTTGAAAATCAATTTTATTTCACATCCAACACAAATTTCAATCTTAAAATAACTTTATTTCACATGCCATGCCGAAAAAAGTGAGTAAGAGGGAGATAAAAAAAAGAGTATAATAATAATTATTTATTAATAAAAAAAGCATATTATATTTCTAAATCGTGGACATAGATGATATTATCCTCTAGTCTCAATGATCATAATTATATTTAGGGCAATTTTCTCCCAGATCCTTGAGTTTAAAGGTTATTATCACACAGGTTCACGTTTTTTAAATTATATCATCGGGGTCCCTAAGTTTTTCAAAAATTATCATCTGACTCTTTTTTTATTTTTTTATTATTAAAAAATATACAAAATTATCATTATACCCTTACCCCCCAATCTCCACAAATCAGGCAGCCGCGCCGCGCCCGCGCCGCATCTAGCGGCCTCGTGCGGCCGCACGACCCCGCCGGCGGCCGCGCTGCTCGGACGCGCGAGGCCGTCGGGCCGCACAGAGCGGCCGTGGCGCACTATCGCTAAACAGCGCGACGCTGCCCCGGCTGCGTCGTGCAGCCGCGCGACGCGCCATGGCTTGCTGCGCGCTCAAGAGGCCGCGCGACGCAGCGGCCTCGAGCGACCGCAGGTTGAGTCACGCAGCTGTGCTGCGCGCCCGGCGGCCTCGCGTGTCGCGCAATGCGGCACGGCCGGCGGAGCAGCTTGGCCGCCGCGGTGTCGTGCGGCTGCGCAAGGCCGCCAAGGGCGCGCGGCTGCCGGATTGTGGAGATTGGAGGGTAAGCGTATAATGGTGAATTTTGTATTATTTTTTAATAATAAAAAAATAAAAAAGGACCCAGATGATTTTTGAAAACCTAGGACCCCGATGATATAATTTTAAAAACGTGAACCTGTGTGATAATAACCCTTAAACTCAGGGACTTGGGTGAAATTGCCCTTATATTTACCCTATAAATTTTAATATAAATACTTCATTTTATTTTATATGTAATTTAATTTTAGTATTACAAACTAATTATATTAGATGTATTACCAATATTTTAAAAATAAATTTATTTTATTTCACATCTATTATAAATCTTAAATAACTTTAGATTAAAAAAAAATATGTGTACCATCAAATTTCACCTTAAAATAGTCTTCACGAAAAAGAAGGCACAAGCCATTTGAATGATAGCAACAATAATACCACAATTTTTAACAAAGCAAAATACCATAATATTATAGTTTGATGAAAAAAAAAATATTTTTTAATTGATGTAAATAATAAATTAGATCATAATTTTGAATTTTGTTTAATTAGTTTATTTATGATTTAATATATCACCAATTAAGTTTTATCCGCATTTTATTGTATCTATTTTAATATTTTTTTACTAAGATAGCAATTGCATCCCTAAAAAATACAAAATTATTTTGGGATAATTACCTACATGCCACACTATTTAGTTTTATTTATGCCTTATCCATCCACTCATCATTAATTACACTGTGCACATGCAAAACATTATAAAATCTTACGTACGCATATTTTAACTTATTTTTATTATAATAAATAATCATAATTTTTCAATAACTTAACTATAATTAGATTATAAAAAACCTGAGCCATTCATCATATTATTTTAAGGATATTTAAATATATTTTGAGTGAAAATCCTAAAAACTTAATGTTTAGGTGGCGGCAAAGGAAGGAGACATCCGCAATGTAAATTGATTTTAGAACAAATCAGTGCTTTAATGTAGTATTGAGAAAGAAAAAAATATGTATTATTAAGAATAAAAATATAATTTTAATGATTTACTAACAGAATATTTTTTTTCAAATAAATTTTGATTAAGTTTAAACTCAAGTGTGTGTATGTAAGATTTTGTAATGTTTTGAGTGTGCATAGCGTAATTAACTAAGAATGGATGGGTAAGACATAAATAAAACTAAATTGTGTGGCATATAGTTAATTATCCCTTTAAATAATCAATACTCCTTTTTCATCTATTTTATATTGTTCCTTGTTTTTGATTGTTTTGAAAATTTCTTTAATAAAAGGACAAAATTTGTAAAATATCGCTTTATAGATATCACTTTTACCATATTACTTCATATAATATTTTTATTAATTTACTTTATATATATATATATATATATATATATATTTATTTATTTATATATATAACTTGACTTGATTAATGGCCACCCCGATACTTCAAAATTTAAATATTTAAATGTTCTAAACATCATTTTAAAATTGTCTTATTATGCTCGCAACCCTTTCATTAATAAACCTGTTTTCTATAAAATGTAATTATCACATATATAAATATAAATATATATATTGTTAAACACGTGGTTCCTGCGCTGCATCCTGGCCGAACGCGTGGCGCCTGACGGGTCTGTATTTGATTGATTGATTTGCTGACTCAGCTTCCCGTTTTGCAGGATTATTAACCCAGGTTAAACCTCGGGCACGAGAGATCGACCAACCATCGTCCACGACGATCCAGGAATAGATCTTCATAACCTCGGACCCGAGGGTACGAGGTAATGCCTGTCACAATCAGTTTCACCTAACTCCGCCGATCTCCGTATAGACGCTCTTCCCCAAGAAAGTACCAGCATTAAATGATGTCATCCTCCTCGTACAGCTGCGGACTTCTCCAGTGACAGGCGAACCGCGCTCGGAGCTCACCCATCGCTTTTCCTCCGGAAAACCAGGGTGGAGCTACGCGTGTCAACGGCTATAAAAACCATTGAACAGTCCCAGCCAAAAGGGGACATTCAGAGAGAAAAACAGAGAAAGAAAAACAAGAAACAACAAGGAAGAAAGGGGACTCTCAAGGATTCCTAGCTTTCTCATTCTTTTGTAACAGAGCCCCAACTGAAAAGCTCTCTCGACCTTTCTTCTTCTTCTTCTTCTTTTTCACAACAAAACACTGTATAAACCCTGTTTTAGGGTTACTTTTCCCATTGAGTGAAACCTCTTCGCTGACCGATCGGTGGACGTAAGGGATTTCCTCCCTGAACCACCTTAAATCTCTGTGTGCTTTTCTGGTTGCCTTGGACAGAACCTTCCCCCTGAGCCTCTATTGACAGACTCCCCCATTTGCGTGCCGCCGTCTTCCGGAACTCTCTCTTATTACAACTTAACTCTAATCAATGTTGGTAGAAACCGAAATTTTTTAATTTTACTTATATATTATTTTTTTAACAAAAATAATTTGTAATTTTTTTTCCATTAAACAATTGCTAAAGATTTTTCATTTTAATCATCTAGTTTTTTCATTTTAAGAATAATTAATTTATTTTTTACTATTAAATTATTTTTAATCATTAATTTAATAATAATATTTATATTTTTAATTTTAAAATTTTAAATTAAAAAAAAGAAGAAATGAGAAAAATTAAATTTTAAAGTATGTTAAATATATAAAAGGTATAATTATACTTTAAACTATTTAAATAGTATAAATTAGTCAAAAAAAATTCGTAAATTTCATATTTTTTATCCCAAAAAGCTAATAAAAAAAATTAAATTTTAAAAATAGGGATGAAAACTGCAATACTTTAAATAGTATAATACAAATTGCCCTAACTTTTAACTTTTGTAGTCCCCTCATTTTTTCTTTTTGTGAAAAATTACCTCTTGGTTTCTTGGGATTTAAATAGTACTGCAAATTAATCCTAAAGGTTTTAAAAATTTCAATTTTATTGTTTTGATTTTAGTTAAGATATAATGATTAATTTTTTACTAATATATTGTAATACTATTTTCAATCGTTAAGTTTTGCTTGATCTTCACTAATCGCCTAATAATCTCCTTTAACAAACTCTTAAATATTTTTACACGAAAGAGGATTAGTTCTCTTGGCTGATAGTTTCAAATATGTGCTTATTAGATTATTATTTTACCTCAAAATCTTTCAATCATTTATATCACCGACGGTGTGATTCAAATAATTTTGGGCAACATCGGGCAGCTGTTGTTGATTGGTATGGTTCTGGGTTTACGTTGATTAAAACATTTGCTGGATTCGATCCCACCCTAGAGCTTACCAAAAGGGCTTGTTTGGTTTGGAGGATAAATTTGGGTAAGGAAAGAGAAAATATTTTATTTTATAGAGTTGATGGAAAGAAATTTATTTTAATATTAGGAGATGTGTAGGATGTTGAAATAAAGTTGATTTTAAGGTTGGAATTTGTGTTGGATGTGAAATAAAGTTAATTTTTTAAGGTTGGAATTTCTATTGGATGTGAAATAAAGTTATTAAAATTTATAATAAATTAAAAATATTATTATTATATTTTTTTTGCCCATTTGGGGTATTTGCCAAACAAGGAGAGCCCTTCCCGAAAGAAAGCAAGCCAAAGCTAAAGCCTATATAGCGGTCTAGCAGCATACCTTAACTTTGTATTAGGATTAGAAAGGTCTCTAAACTGCTAGTAAAAGCTTTCCTATAATTATCTTTGATTGATCAAACTGATCAATTAAACATTTAATTCGTATTTTCAGACAGCTTTTATCGATCAATCTGATCAATCACAATCTCGATCAGTTGATTGATCAAAGTACAATCAGCCAAATTGCACTCTGCCTTATCGATCAAAAACAAAGATACTTTTGTAAAGCTCATTTCAATTATATCACAATAGCTCCAAGATTATAGGTTTCTCAATCGATTACTTAATTTGATTATGAGGTCGAACAATGGATGATAGCTATTTCTAATAATTCTTACACAGGTTAGTCCGACCCATTTTAATTAATTTAAACACGATCTAACCAAATTATAACAATCTGTTAAGTGCTCAAATCATGATTCACATCTCCCTATTACTTTAAGAAAAATTTTACACATTTTATATAATAAATAATAAAAAGATTTTCAATTGAGCTTCTCTTTATCTTCAAGGCATGCTCATTAATCTTGATTACTTCACTTCACTTAAGCTTGATTTTACTCTTCAAGCTTCTTTAATTTTAAATATTTTGCGAAGTACCAAGCAAACTATAAAATAACAAGCATACATATATAAACTCAAATATCATTAGTCATTAATTAATGGGTAATAGCATCTGGTCCCTCTAGTTGGTCGTATGTGGCAAATAGGTCTCTCGAATATTTAAATGAAGCAAACTGGTATCTATTATTTGATGAAATAATGCATATAGGTCCTTAGCCGTAACAGACGTTAGAAATTATTTTCTCTCTCCTCCCTCTCTCCTCCCCCCATCTCTCTCTCCTCCACGCATCTCTCTCTAACGCACCATCTCTCTCTCCTCCCCGCATCTCTCTCTAACGCACCATCTCTCTCTCCTCCCTGCATCTCTCTCTAACGCAGGCGGGCGCGGAGGCTGGCAGGCGGCGGGCTGCGACGGCTGCGGGCAGGCGGGCGGGCTGCGGAGGATGGCGCGCGGGCGCGCGGGCGCACGTGCGCGCTGGTGCGGCGGGCGCACGTGCGCGCTGTGCGGGCGCACGCGCGCTGGTGCGGGCGCTCGCGAGGGGCGAGCGCAAGGGCAGGGCGCGCGTGAGGGCGACAGGAGCGCCGCCCCGGCGGAAGCGCGGCGCAGGCTCGTGGGCTGCGGGAGCGCCGGCGCAGGCGGGCTCCCGCCGGCGCCGCCCTCACGCGCGCCCCCGCACCAGCGCGCGTGAGCCCGCACCAGCGCGCGTGAGCCCGCACCAGCGCGCTCGGCGCCATACCTCCCGCAGCACGCCCGCCTAACCCGCCGCCGTCGCAGCCCGCCCGCTTGCCTGCCTCCGCGCCCGCCTGCGTTAGAGAGAGATGCGGGGAGGAGAGAGAGATGGGGGAGGAGAGAGAGGGAGAGAGAGAAAATAATTTCTAACGTCTGTTACGGTCAAGGACCTATATGCATATTTTATCAAATTAGAGGACCAGTTTGCTTCATTTAAATATTCGAGGGACCTATTTGCACATATGACCAAACTAGAGGGATCCAGATGCTATTTACCCTTAATTAATTTTAAATATGATGATAAACATCAAAACACAAAATTATGTAATAATCAAAATAGAAAAACTAACAAGTGCTTCAGCTTGCTCGTTCTTAAATTAATTCAAGTTTGAGCTAAATTTAGTTCAACTTCAAGTTGACATGAGCCTTAAACAAGCCAACTTGGGATAGCTTTTAAAGCCGGACCAAATCAACCGGTTCAATCAGTTCAACTAGCCACTATTTCTGTCCCGATTTTGTCCATGAAATTGAAATAATAGTTCGACTGAATTAGACTGGCTAAAAATTAGTTTTGATCATTGAACCAGTTCGGTACTTTTGTACTACGTATACCAAAATACGTCCTCCTATATTGTACTTGAATGATCACAAGTTACCTGCATTTTAAGTTCGAGTCAAATTTTGAATTTGTTCAAGCTAAGTGATCAACCTTGTGTAGTAGTTCAAAATTACATTTCAAGTATTAAAATTATTACAAATAAATAATAATATTAAAATTTAAAAAATATGCACTTATATAAACAACTTAATTTTTTAAAATTTCAATTTAGCATGAGCTAGCTCTATTAGAAATTAATAGTAAAGTAAAATTTACATTTATATTTATTTAAATGATAATCTATTAATGATTGAAATATTAGTTTTCTTTTAAATTTTTCTATTTTTAGAAAAACTTTAATTTCTCAAACTTTTCTTAATATTTATAGAACAATAAATATCTATGATGTCGTTTATGAGATCATTCGGTTGAAACCGATTAAATCGGTTAGACTATGAAACTGGCTACTTGATCGGTTCAAATCTCCGATTCGACTCTTAAAACCTTGCCACAATCCTTTCAAGAATTTTTTTCTTAAACAAATATATCTACTAAGCCAAATTCTATAAACTCGACCCGAGTTTCAGCTTGAGTTAAATATCGATCCAAAACATTCAAGCCAAATTCTTACCCCTAAATAATGACATTATATATGAACAATTACAAAAAATATAACTTATAGGGGTGAATTGAACAATTTGATGAGGCCTATTTAGAAATATATAGAAAATGTGAATCACTTTATAAGATGTCTCAAACTATAGGACCCATTTGTAATTTATGCGCTTAGCTATATTCTGAATCAGGCCAGCGGCCCATTTGTCCGCGTGCTTCCACTGGCAAATTATTTTTGAGACAATTTAATTATATGTCATTTTTTAATAAATTTTAAATTATAAAAACAATATATATTTAAACTAAAAAATATAATATTTAAATTTTTTTACATATTTTTCCCTCTTTTTTAATCAAAAAATAACTTCTGAGTATATTTCTAGAGATCAAAATAAAGCTATTTTGGAAGTGATGAAACAGTTAAATCCTATGGATGAATATTTTAAATTAGGGATAATTACTTACATACACACATTTGAGTTAAAATTTAATTAAAATTTATTTGAAAAAAAATATTCTGTTAGTAAATTATTAAAATTATATTTTTACTCTTAATGATACATATTTTTTCTCTTCCTCAATACCACACTAAACGTTAATTTGTCCTAAAATCAATTCACGTTGCGGATGTCTCCTTCCTTAATTTGCCGTACCTAAATATTAAGATTTTAAAACTTTCACTCAAAATATATTTAAATATCCTTAAAATAATATGATGAACGGTCCAGATTCTTTGTAATTTAACTATAACTAGATTATCAAAAAATTATGAATTACTCATTTATAATAGAATAAAGTTAAAATGTGTGTATGTAAGAATTTTATAATATTTTAAATTATGCATAGCATAATTAACTAAAAATATATGGTTAAGATATAAATAAAACTAAATGATGTGACATACAATTAATTATTTTTTTTTTATTTCTTTTTGGGTAACTATTTATTGATTAAATTAATGAAATCTTAATAATTGTTGACTTTATTCGTTGGAATTATCAGAGTACAATCAGAAATAAATAAAATACTATAAAAATTATTGATAAACCGTATCAATTATTAATATATATATATATATATATATATATATATATATATATATATATATATATATATATATATATATGTTGACGTAGGATGTGGGAATCTCAGGGAACACCAAAGAG
>KZ451953.1:211458-255475 GCA_002786265.1 Apostasia shenzhenica
TATATATATATATATATATATATATATATATTAATAATTGATACGGTTATCAATAATTTTTATAGTATTTATTTATTTCTGATTGTACTCTGATAATTCCAACGAATAAAGTCAACAATTATTAAGATTTCATTAATTTAATCAATAAATAGTTACCAAAAAGAAATAAAAAAAAGAATAATTAATTGTATGTCACATCATTTAGTTTTATTTATATCTTAACCATATATTTTTAGTTAATTATGCTATGCATATTTAAAATATTATAAAATCTTACATACACACATTTTAACTTATTTCTATTATAATGAGTAATCATAATTTTTTGATAATCTAGTTATAGTTAAATTACAAAGAATCTGGACCGTTCATCATATTATTTTAAGGATATTTAAATATATTTTGAGTGAAAGTTTTAAAATCTTAATATTTAGGTGACGACAAATTAAGGAAGGAGACATCCGCAACGTGAATTGATTTTAGGACAAATTAACGCTTTAGTGTGGTATTGAGGAAGAGAAAAAATATGTATCATTAAGAGTAAAAATATAATTTTAATAATTTACTAACAGAATATTTTTTTCAAATAAATTTTAATTAAATTTTAACTCAAATGTGTGTATGTAAGTAATTATCCCTAATTTAAAATATTCATCCATAGGA
The DNA here is from genome assembly GCA_002786265.1 of Apostasia shenzhenica. NCBI lineage: Eukaryota > Viridiplantae > Streptophyta > Magnoliopsida > Asparagales > Orchidaceae > Apostasia > Apostasia shenzhenica. The sequence continues at coordinate 212,122 of KZ451953.1, forward strand.
TTTAACTGTTCATCACTTCCAAAATAGCTTATTTTGATCTCTAGAAATATACTCAGAGTTATTTTTTGATTAAAATAAGAGGGAAAAATATGTAAAAAAATTTAAATATTATATTTTTTAGTTTAAATATATATTGTTTTATAATTTAAAATTTATTAAAAAATGACATATAATTAATTGTCTCAAAAATAATTTGCAGTGGAAGCACCGGACAAATGGGCCGGCTGGCCTGATTCAAGAATATAGCTAAGCATAAATTACAAATGGGTCCTATAGTTTGAGACATCTTATAAAGTGATTCACATTTTCTAAATTCATTCAAATAGGCCTCATCAAATTGTTCAATTCACCCCTATAAGTTATATTTTTGTAATTGTCATATATAATGTCATTATTTAGGGGTAAGAATTTGGCTTGAATGTTTGGATCGATATTTAACTCAAGCTGAACTCGGGTCGAGTTTATAGAATTTGGCTTAGTAGATATATTTGTTTAAGAAAAAAATTCTTTGAAAGGATTGTGGCAAGGTTTTAAGAGTCGAATCGGAGATTGAACCGATCAAGTAGCCAGTTCATAGTCTAACCGATTTAATCGGTTCAACCGAATGATCTCATAACGACATCATAGATATTTATTGTTCTATAAATATTAAGAAAAGTTTGAAGAAATTAAAGTTTTTCTAAAAATAGAAAAATTTAAAAGAAACTAATATTTCAATCATTAATAGATTATCATTTAAATAATATAAATGTAAATTTTACTTTACTATTAATTCTAATAGAGCTAGCTCATGCTAATTGAAATTTTAAGAAAATTAAGTTGTTTATATAAGTGCATATTTTTAAATTTTAATATTATTATTTATTGTAATAATTTTAATACTTGAAATGTAATTTTGACTACTACACAAGGTTGATCACTTAGCTTGAACAAATTCAAAATTTGACTCGAACTTAAAATGCAGGTAACTTGTGATCATTCAAGTACAATATAGGAGGACGTATATTTGGTATACGTAGTACAAAAGTACCGAACTGGTTCAATGATCAAACTAATTTTTAGCCAGTCTAATTCAGTCGAACTATTATTTCAATTTCATGGACAAATCGGACAGAAATAGTGGCTAGTTGAACTGATTGAACCGGTTGATTTGGTCCGGCTTTAAAAGCTATCCCAAGTTGGCTTGTTTAAGGCTCATGTCAACTTGAAGTTGAACTAAATTAGCTCAAACTTGAATTAATTTAAGACGAGCAAGCTGAAGCACTTGTTAGTTTTTCTATTTTGATTATTACATAATTTTGTGTTTTGATGTTTATCATCATATTTAAATTAATTAAGGGTAAATAGCATCTGGATCCCTCTAGTTTGGTCATATGTGCAAATAGGTCCCTCGAATATTTAAATGAAGCAAACTGGTCCTCTAATTTGATAAAATATGCATATAGGTCCTTGACCGTAACAGACGTTAGAAATTATTTTCTCTCTCCTCCCTCTCTCTCCTCCCCCATCTCTCTCTCCTCCCCGCATCTCTCTCTAACGCAGGCGGGCGCGGAGGCGCGAGGCAGCAAGCGGGCGGGCTGCGACGGCGGCGGGTAGGCGGGCGTGCTGCGGAGGATGGCGCCCGAGCGCGCTGGTGCGGGCTCACGCGCGCTGGTGCGGGCTCACGCGCGCTGGTGCGGGGGCGCGCGTGAGGGCGGCGCCGGCGGGAGCCCGCCTGCGCCGGCGCTCCCGCAGCCCACGAGCCTGCGCCGCGCTTCCGCCGGGGCGGCGCTCCTGTCGCCCTCACGCGCGCCCTGCCCTTGCGCTCGCCCCTCGCGCGCCCCGCCCAGCGCGCGTGCGCCCGCACCAGCGCGCACGTGCGCCCGCGCACCAGCGCGCACGTGCGCCCGCGCGCCCGCGCGCCATCCTCCGCAGCCCGCCCGCCTGCCCGCAGCCGTCGCAGCCCGCCCGCCTGCCAGCCTCCGCGCCCGCCTGCGTTAGAGAGAGATGCAGGGAGGAGAGAGAGATGGTGCGTTAGAGAGAGATGCGGGGAGGAGAGAGAGATGGTGCGTTAGAGAGAGATGCGTGGAGGAGAGAGAGATGGGGGAGGAGAGAGGGAGGAGAGAGAAAATAATTTCTAACGTCTGTTACGGCTAAGGACCTATATGCATATTTCATCAAATTAGATGACCAGTTTGCTTCATTTAAATATTCGAGAGACCTATTTGCACATACGACCAAACTAGAGGGACCCAGATGCTATTTACCCATTAATTAATGACTAATGATATTTGAGTTTAATATATGTATGCTTGTTATTTTATAGTTTGCTTGGTACTTCGCAAAATATTTAAATTAAAAGAAGCTTGAAGAGTAAAATCAAGCTTAAGTGAAGTGAAGTAATCAAGATTAATGAGCATGCCTTGAAGATAAAGAGAAGCTCAATTGAAAATCTTTTTATTATTTATTATATAAAATGTGTAAAATTTTTCTTAAAGTAATAGGAGATGTGAATCATGATTTGAGCACTTAACAGATTGTTATAATTTGGTTAGATCGTGTTTAAATTAATTAAAATGGGGTCGGACTAACCTGTGTAAGAATTATTAGAAATAGCTATCATCCATTGTTCGACCTCATAATCAATTAAGTAATCGATTGAGAAACCTATAATCTTGGAGCTATTGTGATATAATTGAAATGAGCTTTACAAAAGTATCTTTGTTTGATCGATCAAAGGCAGAGTGCAATTTGGCTGATTGTTACTTTGATCAATCAACTGATCGAGATTGTGATTGATCAGTTGATCGATAAAAGCTGTCTGAAATACGAATTAAATGTTTAATTGATCAGTTGATCAATCAAAGATAATTATAGGAAAGCTTTTACTAGCAGTTTAGAGACCTTTCTAATCCTATACAAAGTAAGGTATGCTGCTAGACCGCTATATAGGCTTTAGCTTTGGCTTGCTTTCTTTCGGGAAGGGCTCTCCTTGTTTGGCAAATACCCCAAATTGGGCAAAAAAAATATAATAATAATATTTTTAATTTATTATAAATTTTAATAACTTTATTTCACATCCAATAGAAATTCCAACCTTAAAAATTAACTTTATTTCACATCCAACACAAATTCCAACCTTAAAATCAACTTTATTTCACATCCTACACATCTCCTAATATTAAAATAAATTTCTTTCCCATCAACTCTATAAAATAAAATATTTTCTCTTTCCTTACCCAAATTTATCCTCCAACCAAACAAGCCCTTTTGGTAAGCTCTAGGGTGGGATCGAATCCAGCAAATGTTTTAAATCAACGTAAACCCAGAACCATACCAATCAACAACAGCTGCCCGATGTTGCCCAAAATTATTTTGAATCACACCGTCGGTGATATAAATGATTGAAAGATTTTGAGGTAAAATAATAATCTAATAAGCACATATTTGAAACTCATCAGCCAAGAACTAATCCTCTTCGTGTAAAAATATTAAGAGTTTGTTAAAGGAGATTATTAGGCGATTAGTGAAGATCAAGCAAAACTTAACGATTGAAAATAGTATTACAATATATTAGTAAAAAATTAATCATTATATCTTAACTAAAATCAAACAATAAATTGAAATTTTTAAAACCTTTAGGATTAATTTGCAGTACTATTTAAATCCCAAGAACCAGGAGGTAATTTTTCACAAAAGAAAAAATGAGGGGACTACAAAAGTTAAAAGTTAGGGCAATTTGTATTATACTATTTAAAGTATTGCAGTTTTCATCCCTATTTTAAAATTTAATTTTTTTTATTAGCTTTTTGGGATAAAAAATATGAAATTTACGAATTTTTTTGACTAATTTATACTATTTAAATAGTTTAAAGTATAATTATACCTTTATATATTTAACATACTTTAAAATTTAATTTTTCTCATTTCTTTTTTTTTTAATTTAAAATTTTAAAATTAAAAATATAAATATTATTATTAAATTAATGATTAAAAATAATTTAATAGTAAAAAAATAATAATTATATCTTAAAATGAAAAAACTAGATGATTAAAATGAAAAATCTTTAGCAATTGTTAAATGGAAAAAAAATTACAAATTATTTTTGTTAAAAAATAATATATAAGTAAAATTAAAAATTTCGGTTCTACCAACATGATATAGAGTTTAAGTAGTATAGCTTTTCCCATATTATGATGAAGATAATTTTAGTATATTTGTTAGCAAAAGAATTAATTTTAATAAAATTAAAATTAAACTTGAATGATATTATTTTTTATAATAAATTGTATATAATATGAAGTAAAATAATTTATAATATAACTCCTTGAGGTTATAAAAACACTACAATTTTGATATTTTTTTAGATTTTTATTAATTTCATTGGCACTTTTTAATAAAAAATATATAATTTAATTATTTTTAACTAATTTGAATTATTTATATGTTTTAAATTACCATCACACCTCTTTATCATCACCTTTTTCTAAAAGATTTGTTAAAAATTTTAAATTCAATTTATTTTTTTTCTAAGCAGAAAAATTTAAAACCAAAACATGTAAAAATTAGCATTTTTTAAAATTATATTTTAAAAAGTAAAAAAATTAATAAATGAGGATAATCATATATCATAATAGTAAAAAAATATTATATTTTAATTAGGATCAAAATAAATATTAATATAAAAAATTAATCTTATTTTAAAATATTTTATAATATAAATTTTAATTTTATTTTATTCCTTACATAAAATTTACTATAACATTTGGCTAATTTCACTAAAAACCTGCAACTAACAGGCCTGGTACCTCAGGCACCCACCTGGCCCAGCTCTTCGTTCATCTCTACTGGCATAGTATATGGGCTAAATGGGCCGATTAATATGTCCTTGGGCCTGCTAATACTTTTAGGCCTGAAAGTTGGGCTTCAAATAAAATTCTATTTTTTAATTAAGTAAAATATGCAATAATTTAATACTACCGAAGAGAGCAAAAACTTAACTAATAAAAACTGAAAAATCTAAAGGGATCTGCCCTGTTTGGCGCGAGGACCAAAACAAGACTAAAATGGTACAAATTTAAAAAACAATAATAATAATAATAATTTTTTTTAAATCATTCTACAAAAATTCAAATATAAAAAATATTATTTTACTTTACATACTCAATAATTTAAAATAAAATATCAACTTTATTTCACATTCTAGACCAAAATATTCAAATCAAGTATTTGATCTAAGATGTGAAATAAAGTTTATATTTTTATTAAAAATTATTGAGTATGTGAAGTAAAATATTATTTTTTATATTAAAATTTGTGTAGAATAATTAAAATAATTTATTTATTATTATTATTGTTATTTTTTAAACTAATACTATTTTGGTCCTGTTTTGATCCTCGGGCCAAACAGGGAATTTTTAGGCCTGAAATAGTAAGGAAAGAAGGGAAGGATCAGCTGCTTTATGTAAGGATGAAGTACTGTAGGTAGAGTGAGCCAAATATCGTAGGTTGTCCGAAGCTGAAGAACCGCGCAATAGTCGGTAAATTTACAGAACAATTCAAGGGTTAGTCGGTAAATCAGTCCAAATTTGACATATGTCAAATTAGGCTGACGTGGCATATTTTTCTCTCAACGCGCTAATTCGAGGCAGGGAATGACATTTGAAAATTAATATTCTAAGTGGGAAATTAAAACTCTACTCTTTCTCAAAGTCTATTACTTTCAGTCATTACTCTTTATTTTGGGATAAATTTACAGGTAGTACCCCACTTTTGAAGTGAAATAATAGATTTTGGAAGTACAGTTTGAAAATAATAAATCTTTAGAAATGGCATATAAATCCCAAAAAAATAATTACTGTGGAGGCGATTGAGTGAGCTAGAGCTGCCGTTAGGAGGTAATTGTATTATTTTCAGGCAACAATCCTTATTTTAGGGTAAATTTACAGATAGTACCCCACTTTTGAAGTTAAATAGGTGTGTTGTATGAAAAATAATAGATTTCGGAAGTACAATTTAAAAATAATAAGTGCGAAAAGAGAAACATGTCATTAAAATGTTATCATTAAAGCAAATTACTCCAAAAAAAAAACAAAATTAAAGAAAATTAATCATGCACGCTTTTAATAATTATAAATAAACTATATATATATATATAATAACTTTGTATTTTAATTTATTCGCTGTAACACGAATTAAAATAGACTTCGAATCAATACATGTGACCCATAATTCAAATAAAAAATTTCAAATTGACTTCAAACAGTGAAATTTCATACAATTTTGTAGCGAGTTCCTGAAATTCAAAACTCGTTATAAAATATTATGAAATTTCTTTTAATGACATCTTTAAATAATATTATAATTAATTACAAAAATGTCATTATACGCTGACATCTAGATCACTTCAAATCGGACGACATCTCAAGATAATACTGTCAATTTGTCATTATAATGTCAATAACTTCTAACTAAATTTAAATAATTTAGATAGCATTGATATTTTCTAATATCATAATATTGAATTAAACAAATGTTCATTGATGAATAACAATGATATTTAGATAATATGACATCTAAATAACATTAATATTAAAATAACACTGAGCTAAACGCCCCCTAAATCATATTCTCATAGCATATTTTTCTTTTTAAGCCAAACGATCATCTCAAAATTAATTTGCTGTCGGCCGAGCCACCTTGGACTCAAAATATTTAATCCTCAAGCTAAAGTTAGTTAGTGACATAAAATTACGGATCCTTATTTAAGACATATTCCATGAAGAAAAAGGTTTTCAAATCATATTATTACTATAAATTTTAGATACAATAAAAATAATTATAATCTTAGGAGTAAAAAAAATAAAGTTTGAACTTGAAGTAAAAATTTTACGTAAAAATTGAAATTCGCTCAAAATTCAATTATATTTTACTTGATTTAAAATCGACTCAATTTTTTTTAGCTCAAAATTAATTTACTTGAATAAAAGACGATTTAACTCCTAATAAGCTTAATATATGTATAATCATATATATTTTAATTTTTTTAAAATTTAGTTGAAAAATGTAATAATATTTTAGATAAAAGAGTAAGATAAAAATATAAATATAAAATTTAAAAATTAATTTATAATATTATATTTTATCACATAATTATATATAATAAATTTTTTTATAAAAAAATATAATTTATAATTAGATTCTATTTAACATAAAAGTTGATTCAATTTGAAAAAAAAATAACAAACTCGAATAAACTAAACTTAAAATTACGTTCGTTTGAAGTTCCAACCACACCTTCGTAATTTATAGGAAATAAAAAAAAAATTGAGGATGTCATTGGGGTACTCTGTGCTGACGTGTCATCCACCTGTTGGCCAGAGGACTATTTTGATGTTTGAATCTAATAATTTTTTGATATTCAGAGATAAATTTTTTTAAAAAAAATTGTATTATAAATTGCAGGCGCGATCTGGCCTTCAGACTCAAAGCAAAGAAGTGCTCGTCCCTCCCAGGCTTCCACGTGGAGCCACGAGATGTTTTTGAAATAAAAAATTAATTATGCCTTAAAAAAAAAAGGGGCATCATGCCAAAATGGTGATGCAAATTTGACCACTCCGTGCTTTTTTTCTCCTTCAATGGAGAAATTATTTGGTCAAGCTAATTTTTTACGTTATTCAAGAAAACACCATTTTCTCATAATTTTACTTCATTTTTTTATATTTTTATAAAAAATTTTGCATAATGCATTTCATTTGATGTACATTTTTATACAAATTTCAGCAAAGTGTATACAAACAAAAATAAAATTAATACAAAGTACAGATATATTATATTTATACGTTGTCGTTGCCCGTGCACGGAGATCAGGAGAAGAAAGAGAGAGACAGCCGCCTCTCCCTCCTCCCGATCGGCGCACACGGGCGACGGCCGTGTGACCTGCCGGCAGCTGCACGGGCGCCGGTGGGTCGCACACGCCGCGCGGTCGCCAATCAAGAGGAGAGAGAGGTGCTAAAAGTATAATAATAAATTTAAAAAATATAATAATAAAAAATTTAAAAAAGATTTATTTGATAATTTATTAAAACTCAGGGATCTGATATTAAAATTTTAAAAACGTTGATCTGTACGTTATTAAGCGTTAAACTCAGAAAATAATAGATGTAATTATAGCTAATAATAGTAATAATGCTTATTGTACTAATTAAATCTCACAAATTACACTTCTCAGTCCCCATCATTATAAATTTGCGTATTAGACCTTGAGATGCACCCAATTTATAAATATTTAATGTCATTTCAATGCCAACTTTAACCTCACAGATTCTTTCCATTTGCTGTAATTTGGTGCATGACGTAATTAATTTTAGGGAAAAGTTCGCTAAAGTTTAATTATAATTATATTTTTATATATACTTTTTAAAATTTTCTAATTAACTTTCTAACATTTTTTAAAATCATTTGATCTCCCCCTCTCGCCTCATTCTATTTCCTACCTTTAACTTCCTGAAATATCTCAATTTTTTTTAAAAAAATAATACATACATCGACTTCTGCGACTTCTTCGAAATTTAATAATAGCGCAAAATTTGACTTGTTTTCGCTCAATACACTTGTGAATGAGCTCCAAATTTTTTTTTAAAGTGACAATGCCATAAAAATACAATAAAAAAACTACAAGCTAACAAGTATCACTCAACATCCACTTTGATAATGTTACAAAATTTATTGAGCAGGGGCATATCAATTTTCCAGTAAAAATCACCTAGTGTTGCATAGTGCGTCAGAAAATCGGCCGCACTATTGTTGTTGCGTTATATATAACTAACTCTGCAGGCAGCAAACGACAATAAGATGTTCATAATATTAGCTAGAATAGGATCTCGAGAAGTGAAGTTGAATCATCTGAATAATTCATCCACTACTCCATGTTGCTGGTGATCCAAGCAATAACTCTGCAAGCCTGTTCGGTTAGGGAAACTCCATTATGCTCCAACTCATTGAAAATAAGTTATAAGATTTGCACAGTTGAGCTATTCGGATGCAGTGTGATACATAAAAATGAGAGAAATAGATAGATTCAGAGGTAGAGAAGTAAAATTTAATTAGTACTAAAAAATAAAATTAGAAAATTTTTTATTGTTGAAGGGTCTCTCATCTTGGTACATAATGGTAGATTAATAATAAATTCAAGAACTTAAGTTAAGAAATTTAAAAAGTTTAAACTAATTTATAAATTCTATTGCTTACTTGCAATTTACTATTTTTAAAACTACTAATTTTTTATTAGGATAATTACCCATATGCCACATAATTTAGTTTTATTTATACCTTACTTATCCATTCTTAGTTAATTACGTTATGCACATTTAAAATATTATAAAATCTTACGTACACACGTTTGAGTTAAAACTTAATCAAAATCTATTTAAAAAAAATATTTTGTTAGTAAATCATTAAAATTATATTTTTACTCTTAATGATACATATTTTTCTCTCCCTCAATACCACACTAAAGCGCTGATTTGTCCTAAAATTAATTCACATCGCGGATGCCTCCTTCCTTTGCCGCTACCTAAATATTAAGGTTTTAGGATTTTTACTCAAAATATATTTAAAAATCCTTAAAATAATATGATAAACGGCTCAGATTTTTTGTAATCTAACTATAGTTAGGTTATTAAAAAATTATGATTGCTCATCATAATAGAAATAAGTTAAAATATGTGTATGTAATATTTTATAATATTTTGAGTCTGTATAGCGTAATTAACTAAGAATGGTGTTGTGAAATAATACACATCAGAGAATTCGAATCGCCGGACGTGTAGTTAGTCAAATAAGTAGTGCCAGATAAGTATAAGAAATAATGATAATAAAAGAACGAAGCAACCACAAGAACATGATCAGATTAATATAAAAAAATATTTATAATTTTTAAACTGCATAGTCACAACTAACTGCTAGAATTTATTATTCACAAAAGGTTTTTATTACATTTACAAAACATATTAGGAAATAGATTATGATTAATTATAAATTGGACGTGATAGATAATTATAATTAAATTCTTAATGTCTATTACCTAAAAAATGTGTTAATTATATAGCTTTACCTCTTATTTATGATTAGTCATTAATACGAGGAGTGATAAATGTTATCCCATAATTAATATCTAGTTAATATTAAATTAAATCTGACTACGTATATTGCTTATAAGAACATTTTTTTTTTGGATAGAAGCTTTGAGAACATCTACACATGTATAAATAAAATGCATATAAATTCTAATATATCGATTAAATGGTGTTAAATACTTTAAATTAACTATAGCAATGTTTAATAGTTGATATGATCATTAAAAAAATTTGTTATTTGGTTCATGTACCAAATTGGAAGATATATATATTAAAGTTAATAAATTATTGGTTATTCATGTCTCATTAATAGAGTAACAATAATTCCATCAATATTTCACAATATAAAAAATAAATAGAGAAAGGAGTACTATTGTTTTGGGTCAGATTAAATCTACATAAGTTTTACGATTATTATGAATGTTATAATTAACATAAAAAGTCTGTCAACTTTGACGAACAATCATGATCTCATATAAAGAAGACGGTTAACTAGCATGTTATTTGGATGTGCATAATTTTGTAAATTATCCTATGTACGAAAAATTGTCTCGCATTATTAATTAACTATAATTATAATATATGGAATATAATTGATTGTTCCAATCTATAATTTTTTATTTTATTTTATTGATAATTTTTGAATTTTATTTTATTCACTCGTGTATTGAGCCTAACTTAATCCCCCTAATATTTCGCTACTAATACGTGAATTAGAGTTAAAAGTTTGATTGGGATCAAATAATACGTCAAATATTGACTTGTAAATGTATTTCACCACAGAAATGGGTTGTCAGTTGTGCCTAGGCCTGTCAATGGATCGGATTATGACCCGATCCGATCCGATTAAACCCCAAATGAATTTTTTTTGACCCGTCAATCCGCCCCGTTTACTGACCCGATCCATTTACAAATAAATGGATCGGATTAGAATCACCATCGACCCGACCCGTTTAAGATTCGATCCGTTTATGTAATCTAATTTGTAGTTCATACAGGGTTATATTGTGGCTAATAATCTTTTCGTTGGAAGGCTAAAGTAAAGAGCATCACTATAATTAATTAATAAAAAATTCTTACATATTATATTAGTAGATTATAGCTTATAATGTTCAGTTTATATTTCACAATATATATGTATATATATTACAAATACTGATTTTTATATTAAAATATTTAATTAATTCATAAAAATATAATATTTTTTCCTTATTTTATTTCCAATAAATTTAATATTATTTTAAATTTTGATTATGAAAATTACTTAAAAATAACTACTTTTATTGTAAATGGATTAAATCCGAAAACCCGAGTTCCGACCCGAGAGGATATGGATCGACCATGACCCAATCCGATGTATAACCCTATCCAACATATATGAATTTGGATCCGGATCGGAGTCAACCCGACCCGAATTCGATCCGTTGACAGGCCTAAACTTGTGCCCATATAACGAGAAATGACCAACATGAATAAATTGTCATATGAAAAGAAGAGTGTTCAAAATACGTACCCGTTAGAATTTATTTTATATTATTAATCGATAACAAATTGTGTTAATTATATGCAAATGATAATTCTAACTTGCTAGTTTAAATTTTTGAGTTAGTGAATATTGGAGCTCCCCTTGTCTCCTAACACCTAAAATTGGAGCTCATTAAAGAAGTGAAGACTATCCCACGTGATACACTAAGGACTATGAGTATTAGATGTTGTGTAATTCCTTATATGCAGGCAACAATGAGAGTAAATAATTGTCCACGACGATTGTGCTTGAGCGATTGTCCACTAGGCTCCACAAAAAAGATGAGCACTTGCGGCCGTCATTTTTTTTAAAATCTTTTTTAAGTTTTTTATTAAAATTAATCATTTCATCTAAAAGGACGAGACAAAAAAACATGAATCAAGTTTAAGGATATAATAACAATAGCATACCATACCAAAAAAAAAATGAGATTTTTACCCGTATGACACAAAAAACTTCAATATTTATTTATTAGACACCCTAAAGTTAAATATTACATGACACACACTTATTTATTTTAATTTTACAACCAATACACCCTAATTAAAAAATCCTTACATTTTATTTAAGTAAACCATACTTAAGTTATGTTTTAACTTAAATAAAGTTCATAGGAATAAAATCCAACTCTCGGTGCACCTTAACTTAAATCTTACATGTTAAAAATTATTTAAATCTATTATTTATGTAGAATATTTTAAATCTAATCGTTAGATGCTCATCTTAACGATTAGATTTAATTTAAGATACAAAGGCCCCGTTTGTCTATAAGTTTAAAATTAACCTGGTTTAATTTTAACCAGGCATATCACATCACACATAAAATTTAATATTAAAAATTAAATTTATTTCACATCCTACACATATTACTAAAATAATAACTAACTTATATCACATCACTCACATATTCCAACATAATAACTAACTTTATATCACATCCCTCACATATCTCAATATAATAACTAACTTTATTTCACATCATTCACAACTTTCAATAAAAAAATATCTCTATCCAAATTTAATTTTAACCTTCTTAAATTTAACCTTACAAACAAACACACCCAAAAAGGGGTTAAATTTTATTCCTATGAACCTTATTTAAGTTAAAACATAACTTAAGTATGGTTTACTTAAATAAAATGTAAGGATTTTTTAATTAGGGTGTATTGGTTGTAAAATTAAAATAAATAAGTGTGTGTCATGTAATATTTAACTTTAGGGTGTCTAATAAGTAAATATTAAAGTTTTTTGTGTCATACGGGTAAAAACCCCAAAAAAAATTAGGATAAGTTATATCAAGTAGCCCCTCTATCGCAGGGACCTGGATACAATTTACTCATTTTAAAAATGAGAAAACTTTTTGACCTATTATTTATATAAATTTTAAATGTCGCGATGCCCTTCTTTGTAATTATTCATTGCCATTAATCTCTCTCCCTCTCCCTCCCTCCCTCCCATGGACCTCAACGACGACAATCCCGGAGAGAGGCCGCTGCGGCAGCTGCGGCGGCGAACGCTACCGCTCCAGGGGCCCCCCGGCCTACTCCCCTCAATGTCCTAAAAGACTCTTGCAAGATCAAGAAGCCCCCGGCGGAGCAGCGGCGTCGGCAAGAGGTCGCCGCGCCGCCGGCTCCAAGCCTCCAAGGCGAGCTCCGGTCATCATCTACGCCGTCTCTCCAAAATTCATCCACACCAAACCCAGCGAGTTCATGTCTATGGTTCAGCGCCTCAAAGATGACACCTCCTCCGACGCCGGCAATATCACCGCCACCCCCGGCAGCTCAGCCGTCTCCGGCGCCGCCGTGCAAATGCCGGACGGGATGGGAGATGACGAAAAGACGGATCCGGCCGAGCTCAGCCCGAGGATCCCTTCGCTGATGCCGCCGTCGAAGATTTCGTTCGCCAGTTTGCCGTCGCCGTCGGCGGTGGCGGATTTAAGTCCGCTGAGCACACCAAATCCCCTGTCTTCCTCATTTTCATCGCCTGGCTCTTACTGGGATCGCTTCAATCAGTTCAAACTTCAAAGAAATTCAGAAGCATATTGTTAACACGTGGTTTCTGCGCTGCATCCTGGCCGAACACGTGACGCCTGACAGGCCTGTACTTGCTTCAGGTTTTGCAGGCTAGGACTCTTAACCTAGGTCAAACATCGGGCACGAGGGTTCAACCAACCATCGCCCACGGCGATCCCAGATTAACCTTCGTAACCTCGGGCACGAGGGTACGAGGTAACGCCTGTCACAATCAACTTCACCTAACCCCGCCGATCGCCGTACAGACGTTCTTTCCCAGAAGAAGTACCAGCATTAAAATATGTCACTTTCCCGTACGAAAGGCAGATCTCTCCAGTGACAGATAAACGGCGCTCGGAGCTCATCCGTCACTTTTCCTCCGGAAAACCAGGGAACCTGGGTGAAGCTGCACCATCCCTGCCAACAAATATCGCTGAACAGTTCTCAAAAAAAAAAAGAGGGGACACGGACACAAAGAACAGTTTTTCATGGTATCAGGACCCCAACTGAGGAGCTCCCTTCTTCTTCGTCTCCTTTTTTTTTTCCCTCTTCCTCTCCTCTTCTAAAAGACATTGTACAGCCTTCAGGGCTATTCTTTTTCCTATTAGTGAAATCTTTTTGCTGATCGTCCGGTGGACGTAGAGGATTCCCTCCCTGAACCACCTTAAATCCTACGTCAACACACATATATATATATATATATATATCTATATATATTAATGCAGAAAATATATATAAAAAAAATATTGATGCAGAAAATATATCAAAATAGAATAAAATTAGACAATAATTTTTACGCAAAAATCTGAATATTTAAAAAAAAATCACGATGCCGTTTAGGCAATTTAAATCCACTGATTAAACCCCTTCTTTTTCAAAATTTGGTGGGGGCGAGAGAAGCAGATAGAGAGAAATCTAATAATTCTATTTTTCTAACTAAATTAATCTTTAATCGGCCTACAATTTATATATTAAAATCATCTAAGCGGAGTTTCTCTAAATTTGTCATTAATTTGTGCAACACTAACTTTTTCGAAAACATCCATGCATCTACGTTAGCATACTCATTTTTGTAATATTTATTTTTTTTGTATGTTTTCCTATATAAATATATATTTTTTATATATGCTTATAAATCTCTTATATTTACTTATTAATTAAATACCAAATACATAGATATTATTTTAGAGACACCTTAAACATATTAAAATTACCTACTTTGTAATCATGATTATGTATATATATTTTAGAGATAAGTAATAGATGTTAAATATTACTTAATATTAAAAAATATTAGTAATACCACTAATTAATATTATGTATCAAGTTAATGAAATAATATTTTTAATATTTTTACATTACTGAATAATATTCAACGTCAATTTTTTTTTCTAAAATATTTATACGAACAAATTATAATTAAGGGCTAATCTAATTATTATTATCTAAATATGGTCAATAGCTAATCTAATTATGATTGATCTGGTCATATAGTAGGTGATGAATAGATTTCACAGTATAAAGCTGGTAAATATAAATCTGTCTAATATATCTCTAAAGTAATATTTATATTTTAAATATCAAATAATAAATATTAATGCGCCGTTATCGGATCCCAATTAGTCCCAAATGGGAAAGGTGAAGGGTTACGTTAGACAGTCAACAGTTAGCATAAAACTTATCAAATCAATTATGATATAAATATTTTAGATATCTAATAAATAAATATGATAATTTTATATTTCATATTTGTAAATCTCCTCAATTTTTGAAGGTGCATAAGTTAAATAGGAATGAACTTAGAATTTCAGATAAAGGCAATGTGTAATAAAGTTTGAAACATAGGGACTTATATGTAACTGTTAAATTTTGTTAAACCAATGTGCAGGCCTTTTAGTATCTCATGGGTCTATAAAAATTTTACTCTTGAACTTCAAAAAATAAAAAATTACTTTTATTATTATTATTATATGTAATAGCACAGGTTCAAATTTTACACTATTATAGAAAATTATTTATAAATATCATTAATTTAAATAATTATTTTTTATATATAATATAATATAATATTAAAAACTAAACACTCTCTAAGACATCATAGAATATAAAATAACATATTCTTTTAGTTTGAATTTATGTATGTGATAAAATGATTTCAATTTTAATGTTAAACTTATATGAATTTAAAGTTAATCATGCCAAAGAAAAGTGAAGTTTTAACATATATTTCTAAACTTATTAAAACAATGATTATTGGTTTATTATATCGCAATAAAATAAGAATTTAGAAGAAATTAATAGCTTAAAATATTATAATATATTTGCCGCCCTCGACGAAATCCAAATGAAATCGTATGAGCCAATCATAAAAGAGTCCACGGATTGCAATCTACACCGTCCATGAAAATTAATTCTAACGGCTCAGATCTACTGACGCTCTTTTGGCGCTAAAGTTCCAATTCCCAATTCCTCTTCGCTGCGGCTTTAAAATCGGTTCTTCACCGCCACCAAAACCCATCCGCCATCTTGCAGAAAACCTAATTCCGTTCCCTGCCAGCTTCCGTTCTCTCCCGAGTGTTGATCGATGGCGCGGACGAAGCAGACGGCACGCAAGTCCACCGGCGGCAAGGCCCCTCGGAAGCAGCTGGCGACGAAGGCGGCCCGGAAATCTGCTCCGGCGACCGGCGGCGTGAAGAAGCCGCACCGCTTCCGTCCGGGAACGGTGGCGCTGAGGGAGATTCGGAAGTATCAGAAGAGCACGGAACTACTCATCCGCAAGTTGCCCTTCCAGCGTCTTGTGCGGGAGATCGCGCAGGACTTCAAGACGGATCTCCGATTCCAGAGCTCCGCTGTCGCCGCGCTCCAGGAGGCCGCGGAGGCCTATCTTGTTGGTCTCTTTGAGGACACCAACCTCTGTGCCATTCACGCCAAGAGGGTAACCATCATGCCTAAGGACATTCAGCTTGCTCGCAGGATTCGTGGCGAGCGAGCCTGAGCTGCTGTTGATCTATTGGCTAGATAATGTTATATTCCTGATTCCAAGAAATCCTAGGATTTGTAGTTCTATGTTTCTGTGGTTTGTTCTGGTAGCATGAACTGAATAGTCCCATTCCATTACTGTTTAATGTATGTCAATATTTTCATGCTCCATGTTTGTATTGGTTTGGTAACCTTTGTCTTTAAAATCAAGTGAAATTTTGGTCAATTTGGGTTAAAGCTGTAACGATATTTAACCGTACGCCATATTTGCAAGAAATTAAACCCTGATAAATTTTAATAGGATTGTTAAAGTTTTATTGATCTCCCTTGTTCTTTCTGCTCACTGATTGAAGTGCTTCAAAGATTTTTTCTTCCTGGTTTGGGTGGATCTCATCTTTTGGGGTTTCTTATGTTTTAAACAAAGAGTTTCCCAGATATTGAATTGCATCCTTACCCAGTAGAGTGAAGCTTGCGTTGGTCCTCAAAGCTTTTTTACTTTTCTTGTTCAATTTTTTGTTGATTTCTTTCATCAGTTTGAAATGAGAATTTTTTTTCTCGATTTTCTGTCGGATTCATTATGCTCCCGTTGAGCAAGATGATATCTAATTTTCTGATCTTAATTTTGATCCTTGTAGATAATGTGTGAATCTGATACCTGTTTTGAAGGAAGTAAAATTCTTACGTTTTGAGCATGTTCTTTAAATTTTCCAACTGATAGAACAGGATTCTGTGAGTGATATCGTTTTGCAGATCAGAGATTAGTAGGAAAAACGGAATGATAGCTTATTCATTTGATTGGGAATGTTTGAGATAATTTGGGTTAATTGGTAGCGTTACTGTGCTCTTCTTTTATTCAATTTAGGTTTATCTGATGACATTGATCACTCTCCATTCTTCCGCTGTATTGAGGAATCTAACATCCTTGTCTTTTTAATACCTTTAGATATTATGAGTTTATTCAAATATTTTTCATGGCTTTGTGGCTCATATTTGTTTTGTTAGTCTCATTACCATAGTTTTACACCTTGATTTTTCTGTTAATTAAATGATCTTTCATCTTGTGGTTCATTTTTATAATCGTTTGTGGTGTTTTTTTTTTCTAATTTTTGAAATCATTTGCTTGACTTAATATGTGAATGTAGATATGTTATCTTTGAATTGCATAAATTTTATGTGTTTTATCTAATTTGTTTTTTCAGTTCTCTTTTTTTTTTTTTTAATATGGTCTACTAATTAGATTGAATTTTCATTGAATAAGATCTCTCACAATCTTCTCCAAACATGAATCCTTATAATAGTCATAACACAATAGAATTAATTGCAAGTCTATTAAATGTAAATTAAGATAAACTCATAATTTTATTATTCACAACAAGGGTTGAGTATAGGTTTATTTGATTGATTCAATGATATTTTAATGTTACTTCATATTATTAAAAAATAATAATTATTTAACTTAATTATATCTATAAATAATATTTTAAAAAAATTATTAAATTATTATTTAAAAAAATAATATTTAGGTGTCATGATTTAATATTATATTAACATTACAAATGTTTTTTTATTTTTATTTTTTAAGGATAAATATTGTCTATGTTTTTTTATGTTTAGATAATATTATGTATATATGGTGATGACAAAGAACAATATAATATAGGTATTTATGAGTTTGTAAATTAGTTGGGTTCAGATTTGATCGCATCTCAGTTTTGATTTAGATTTAACTCGAATCAAATCTAGATTTGAGCCAAATTAGTGTTTTATGCAAATGCAAATAAAATTTTATTTATAAAATTATAATTTATCTTAAAGTACACATAATTACATACATATTACTAAAATTTAATTATTTATGTATTTAATATTTAACATTTTAATATTAATATTAATTATAAAATTTATATGAAAATTATATCTTATGTATTATTTATACTATAAAATTATAACATATATGTAATGTAGATTATAGTTTTGTGGTTTGAATTATATATGTGATATAATATTTATATAATTTTAGTAGTTAATATATAATATTAAATATAAAAAAAACTATTCGTTTAACATTGATCCAAAAGTATCCTTCAGCCGCCTGCTCTTCTTTTATTTTTATTTTAGAATAATTTGATCACCATAATGAGTGAGTAAATTAAGGAGGGGTTTAGTTCAAAAAAAAAAGACTATGAATTACAATTAACTTTATAGTACAGTTAGTCGAAGAGTGTTATTAGGTAACCGCTACTATCAGAAAAGCTATAAAAAATGTTATTCTTTTGCTATTAAAATAACATTTATTACAAAAAAAATAATTTATTTATATTTTTGATTAAATTGGTGAATTAATTTAGTTAATTTAAGAACTAAAATGGACCTATATACGCAGAAGAACAAATAAGGGAAACCTCAATGCTTTTTATCGCATAAAGATGTTATTCATAGCTGTCTAGGGTTGACAATTTTATTCGAAAGTAGAAAATCGCTCGATAAAAAACTTGACTCGAAATCAGTTCGAGTCAATTGAGCTTACTCGAAATAAAATTATTTATTAAATTTTTTTATTATATTATGAAAGAGTGGCACGTTGAAAATTGAAAATGGAAAAAAAAAAATTAGTTAAAGTGTAACTATTTTAAATGTGTTTTTTTATTATGTAATTTAAATTTATTAAAAAACTGAAATCGATTCGAAATCGACTCGAACTCGAGTTAAATCGAGTCGAGTCAGCTCGACTCAAAATGATTCGAGTTCAAGTCGATTTCGAGTCTTATTGAAATCGAAATTTTTGAGTTCGAGTATACTGAAACTCGCTCGAAATCGACTCGATGCCACCCCTAGCCATCCTTTCATATATTGACTCATTCTATCTTCTCCTCTTCTCTTCTCTTTTCTTGGTCTGCGTTCATTGATTCCTTCAATCTTTCTTCCTTTGATTCCAGATTGCTACTGGAGCTGCTAAAAAGGAGTCAAAAAGGCTGGTTTTTTTTTCTTTTTTATTTATTTTAGGGCTAATGTCAATTAGATCCCTCTAATTTAAGCTCATGTGTAATTAAATCCCTTTAATTTTTAAATTAACTAAATTTATCTTGTAGTTTGAGATAACGTGTAAATAAGTTATTTGTTATTAATAAAAATACTCAATAAAGAGCTTTCTTCTGATTATTAGATCAATTTGAATATTATATTTATCTAAAATATTAATGTAATTTTTAAATTAATCAAAACAGTCAACTAATTATAGAAAATATTGCTTATTTTAAGCTAGAGAGTTAACTTGGTCAATTTAGATATTAGAGAAATCGCCAACTACTGTTAGCCATATATTTTTATGAGAAATTTATTTTTTTAACTTACAAAGTTTTTTTTTTATAGGCAGCATCCGTTAAGTCAAATATTTATAAGAGGCACTTCTTAAGTCTAATATTTAAAGGCGATGAATATAAATTTACTTGTAACACCCTTACTCTAATGTTTATTTGTCATTTCTTTAACCAAACTAGGATCAGCGCATGTTTCTAAGATTACAGTTAGCCAGTTTTAAAAAGATTCATAATAATGAAAGTATGAAAAAAATAGAAGTCTTAAAAATGAATAAAAAATATTTAAAAAAAATGGAGATGAAAAGTATACACGATGTATTTTATTTCAGGACTAGATTACAGAGTTAGATTTAATTTTAGTTACATGTGTTAACTTTAGTTGGATTAAAATAATAAATGATAGATTGAAGTTAGTGTAAGAATACGGCCAGTAAGTTTATATTCAAAATAAGGGGTGCTAATTGTAAAAATTTGACTTACGAGTACTACTTGTAAAAAAAAAATTCTTTTTGGATGATGTACGTAAATATCCCTTACTTTAGAATCATGTTAGTTCCGGAATCACATTCCTTATTCTCTACAAAATGCAAAAATCTCAAGAGATCAACAACAATAATAATAATAACGACTAAGACTCTATTCTATTAGATGAAATTAACTACATAAATTTTTTATTTTTATTACACTTTACAAAAAAAACATAAAAGACTATTAAAAAAAAATTGAATTAACAGAGCCAAATAGAATACAATATACATTGTATGAAGATGATGATCATAAGTTTTTTCTTTAAATCTCTGTCCAGAGATATTTATAAATGAGCTAAATGTTTAGTAGGTTCTAGGCTGGACCACTATTAACTGTTGGCTTGTAGGAAGATTATTGATAGTGACATGGATATGCGAATTCTCAATCTGTGTGACTGTCGGGAACCAGATGACTGGCTACTGGTGACTAGGAACCTGCAACTCGCAATTAACCGGTGATGCGAAGCGTTCTGCAGTGAGAATTGTACAAACAGGATGCTGACATGACAGTCTCCACTAAATATTGGGGCCGATATAACTGGCAGGAAGCCAGACATCGTCTTCGATGGTTGGACTTTTGCAAAAGCAAGTAGTATGATTAGTCAAAATCGTGGCCGATAAAGCTTATATTTGAAACATCGTTGCCGATGAAGCTCATATATGAAACATCGTGCACGACAATAAATAAACAGGATTTGGAATCACAATTTCTGTTTGATAGTATCTTAGTAGTTACATTAATTTTAATAATTTTATTTAGATATAAGACATGTTATAATTTTTAATTCTTAACTCAAAATCGTAAATTTAAAGAAATTTATTTTAAAAATATGAAAATTTCAGTTGAAATGAAACCAAAATTTTAAACAAAAATCATAAATTTTTAATATTTTAACTTACATTTTTTTTAAAATCATTTACTGAATTTAACATTTTTCTTTTTCAAATTTTCAAGAGAAATGCTGTAAGCATTATGAATGTTCCAAAATTTTGAATTTAATTAAAATTATTACACGATAATGATAAAGTACAGATAAGAAAATTAATTTTATTTATATAATAATAGTATTACATAAAAATATTAATTAAAATTAATATCTAGGATCGCTATACATCCTCTTCTATCAAACAAAAAAAATCGCTATACATCTCTAATTAATAATTAAAAAATTTTAAAAATTTTTAAAAATAAATTTGTCAATTAGATGAGTGTATTATTTAAAAAACAATGCATTCACGTACGAAATTATTATTTAAAAATCTTAAGCTCCGTTTGATTTAAGAATAAAAAATTAATTTGTTAAATTTTTTGATTTTTTTTTTTTAAAATAAAATGAGTTAGTAATATTAAAAATTGTATTAGATATTAAATAAAATTAATTAATTTATTAAAAATTATATTAGATACATGCCAAAAAAATATATTAAATGTAAAAATAAAACAATTAATTAATATTAAAATTTATGTAAAATAAAATATAAAATAACTTTTAAAATTTTGTAACATAATTATTTTAATTGTTTTTTTTAACGAGGCAAACAGAAGTGTTAGAAATTTTTGTGCGCCAAACATTTTGAGCTACATAGCATTTTCTTACGCCACATTGCTCATTTTTCAATATGGCATAATGTGCATGGTCTTAGAATCGCAGCCGCCGGCGATCGAGCTCCTGGCACCTGGCCGGAAAACCCTAAGCAGATCGGCGGCCATCCTCCTCCCCGTGGGCGAGCATTCGCCTTGCATAACCATCAATATCTTCGCCATACCTCCTTTTGCACCTGTTAACGCCTCCCTAGACCGCCGATTGCCGCCGCCGGCGCAGCAAACGCTCCACAGAATCGCCACGGCCGCCTCCCTACCCTCATTCCCGAGCTTCATCATCTTCCCCATCACCGCCGCCACGCACACCTCCAATTCCTGGTAGATCGCGGTCCTCCCCTCCGCACACGCCGCCGCCACTGCCATTGCACACATCGCCCGCTCAGCGGCCGGCGGCGGCAAATCTGTCGCCTCCCTCGCCAGCACCCGCGTCAGCACGGCCATCGCCCCCGCTCTCACCATCTCCGCCCTTGCCTTCTTCTCCGCCGATGATGCCGATGACGAAGTCGACGAATCTCCAGCAATAAGGGCCATCAAGCATTGCAATCCCGCATCGATGGCTTGGTTATCGGGCTCGCCAATCAGCCGCAGAAGCTCGACCACCAGATCCTCATTATCAACCATCAACATTCTCAGATCTGAATCGGACGAAGAGGAGGACAAGACCGCCTCCAAAACCCTAGCGGCGGCTATGCGAGAGGGGAGTCGGGCCCCGCCCTTGAGGAGGGAGATTAGGGTGGAGACAGCAGACTCGGGATGGGACAGGATTGATTCGATTAGGACTCGCTTTCGCTCGAGTTCGACGAAGTCGAGGGAGAGGAGCAAGGAGACGATCCTGACAGCGGGCTCGAGGGTTTCATGAAGGAGCGCAGCTGGAGAACAGAGAATGCGGGCAATTGCTGCGGGTTTTAGTGAATCGGTCGAGAGGAGTCTGAGCTTATCTGCTTCGTCGGCGCTGGGATCGGAAAGGAAACGTGCCAGATCGGAGAGAGGAGGGATATCGCCATCGACGTCGGTGGCGGAGGAGTACCAGAGGTGGATGAGGCGGCGGAGGGTGAGGTTAGGGACGAGGTCAGTCGACACGAGTGGTTGCATGGTGGCCGGACAAGTGGTGTTCCCAGATTCGAGCCAACGCTGGATGGAGGAGCGGTCGTAGGTGACGCCGGTGCAGAGGCTGACCGGCGATCGCATGACCTCCAGGGAGATCGGGCACCGGAAGAGACTCGGCGGCGGTGGCGGCGGCGCCGCCTTGTTGATGTCCAGGCGGCGAAGGTGAGCCCCTTTCCCTTTGACTCCGTTGCTCTCTGATCCCTTTTCCCTCATTACAGATTTAGCTGCTGCTTCGTCGCCGTCGTCCTTCTTCGTAGTTCGTTCAATCGTTCCTCTTCTTCTTCTTCTTCTTCTTCGCTTTGGTTGCTTCTTCTGGTATTAATGAGAGTCGTGCAGACTTCCTGTCTGTTCCAGGTAATTTTCGTGTTATGTTTGCACGTCGTTTGTGGACACGTGGAGGACTCTGATTAGGTATATAGGTAACAGTCAATGGTCAATGGTCAATAGTCAAAAGGTTTCGTAGTGGGTGAACTGTAGCGAGTTTGGGAGAAAGATTGGAACGATCCTTGTGGCAACAAATTTATGTGATTATTCAGATATGATAATGGGATGGCTGCCAAATTAAATAAAACGACAGAGTGAGAGAAAATAATGGCAAGACTGCCAAATTAAATAAAACTAAAAGACTCTACATTATGTTATATTATATCAAGAATACATACTACATTTTAGATTTTTATTCTTTTTAAGGTCTGTTTGTTGATTAAATTTAAGGGAAAATTATACCAATTTTTTTTAGTTTAACGCTTAATGTCATGCAGGTTCACATTTTCTAAATTATAACATCGGGGTCTCTGAGTTTTAAAAATTATCAAATAGGTCCTTTTTTATTTTATTTTTTTATTATTAATATTTTTTAAAATTACCATTTTACCCTTTGGCCCTCTCTCTCTCCTTCTGATCCTGCGCAAATAGGTCGCCTTTCTCTCTCCTCCAGATCCCGCGGACAGGCATGGGTCGCGCGTCTGCCGGCGGGTCGGGCAGCCGCGCGACGTGTCCACCGGCGTCCGTGCGACGCGCCGGCTGCCGGGCGACCCATCTATCGCAGCACGCCCCGCGCGTGTGCGCCGGATTAGGAGAAGAGAGAGAGGCCGCCTCTCTCTCTCTCCTCCCGATCCGGCGCACGCGCGCAGGTTGCTCCGCCGCCATGGTTGCGCAGTCGCCGGCGGTTGAGCGGCTGCCAGAGGTTGCGCGGCCTCCGGTGAACACGTTGCGCAACCGCCTGATCTGGAGGTGAGAGAGAGGTCGCCTCTCTCTCCTCTTCCAGATCCGGCACACGCTTGCCGGCTGCGCGGCCTCCGTCGCTTTCGCGGACTCTGACGGGTCCCGCGACCGCTGGTGGACACGCCTAGCGGCCGCCGGACCCACCGGCGGCCACGCACGTGCGCATGATCAGGAGGAGAGAGAAAGGCAAGGGTAAAATAATAATTTTAAAAAATATTAATAAAAAAAAAAAAAAAAAATTATTTGATAATTTTTAAAAACTCAATTTAATTAACAAACAAGGCTTAAAGAATAAAAATCTAAAATGTAGTATGTATTTTTGATATAATATAACATAATATAGAGTCTTAGGGTGTGTTTGTTTGTAAGGTTAAATTTAAGTAGGTTAAAATAAAATTTAAATATAGATATTTTTTTATTGAAAGTTGTGAATGATGTGAAATAAAGTTAGTTATTATGTTTGATATGTGAGGGATGTGATATAAAGTTAGTTATTATGTTGGAATATGTGAGGGATGTGATATAAGTTAGTTATTATTTTAGTAATATGTGTAGGATATGAAATAAATTTAATTTTTAATATTAAATTTTATGTGTGATGTGATATACCTGGTTAAAATTAAACCAGGTTAATTTTAAACTCCTAGGCAAACAGGGCTTAGTTTTATTTAATTTGGCAGTCTTGCCATTATTTTCTCTGACTCTGTCGTTTTATTTAATTTGGCAGCCATCCCATTATCATATCTGAATAATCACATAAATTTGTTGCCACAAGGATCGTTCCAACCTTTCTCCCCAACTCGCTACAGTTCACCCATTTGTTGCCGGTGACCGTGCGCGTGCGCAGGATCGGGAGGAGAGAGAGGGGCAAGGGGGTAAAATAATAATTTTAAAAAATATTAATAATAAAAAAATAAAAAAAGCTTATTTGATAATTTTTAAAAACTCAGGGACCTGATGTTTTTAGAAAACGTGAACCTGCTTAAACTCAGAGACTTAGGTGTAATTTGCCCTTAAATTTAATTAAATTAAAATTAAATTTGGATAGAAATATTTTTTTATTGAAAATTGTAAAATAATGTGAAATAAAGTTAATTATTATGTTGAGATATGTGAACGATGTGATATAAAATTAGTTATTATATTGGAATGTGTGGAGATGTGATATAAGTTAGTTATTATTTTAGTAATATATTTAAAATTTAAAATAAAGTTAATTTTTAATATTAAATTTTATGTGTAATGTGATATGTCAGATTAAAATTAAAATGGATTAATTTTTAACTTTAAAATAAACGAGACTTTAATGATAATTGTTGAAATGGTGCTTGCTCAACTCAGTGGCTCAAGTCATCCGGTATCCAACTAGGGAAGTTAGTAATCTATGGGACACCTACTAAATAAAGAAATAATTAAGGGTAAATAGCATCTGGGTCCCTCTAGTTTGGTCGTATGTGCAAATAGGTCCCTTGAATATTTAAATGTAGCAAATTGGTCCTCTAGTTTGATGAAATGTGCATATAGGTCCTTGGGCCGTAACAGACGTTAGAAAACACTTTCTCTCTCCTCCCTCTCTCTCCTCCCCTCATCTCTCTCTCTCTCCTCCTGGTGGGCAGCGAACGGGCGACGCCGGCGGGTCTGGCGGTCGAGGCCGAGGGTAGTGAGGGCGGAATAGAGGGATTCCATGGCGGGGAGGACGGATCGAGCAAGGGAAGTGTCGTTGCCGGTGAGGATCTCGTTGCCGACGGTTATGGCATCGTAGAGCTTGACGCAACCAACACCGATGGAGTGGAGGAGGGGCGCAACCTTGTTTGGCGATGGGAGGTTGTTGCTGAGCAGGCCGTAGTTGACGCCGACAAGGGAGGCGGAGGTGGCGCCGGCTAGGAGGAAGTGCCGGAGAAGGAGAAAAAGCGAAAGTAGGCCCTCTCTCTCTCTCCTCACGATCCCGCGCACGCGCGACGCCGGCGCAACCCGCTGGAGGTCGCGCGGTGTCGCCTGTGCGCTACGATCGGGAGGAGAGAGAGATGCAGGGAGGAGAGAGAGGGAGGAGAGAGAAAGTATTTTCTAACGTCTGTTACAGCCCAAGGACCTATATGCACATTTCATCAAACTAGAGGACCAATTTGCTACATTTAAATATTCGAGGGACCTATTTGCATACGACCAAACTAGAGGGACCCAAATGCTATTTACCCAATAATTAATAAAGATTTACTATAAAAAAATTATTAGTGGGAGATGTTATGGTTGTCCATTCTCTTTATTTAATATGTTTATTGTTGATGCGGAATATACCTGGGCAATGGGCGGGCCGGGTTTGGCATGCATCGGGCTTAATCGGGTTTGACATGCGCAGGGCTAAATCGGGCTTTAACTAAGTCAAAGCGGGCTCGGGCCGGGCTTAGCCTGATATACGGGTTTATTTTTATAATCAAACCCTCCCAATGTGCGGGCCGGGCACGGGCCCAAAAGCCTGCAATTTATATCCAAACATAAATTTAAGTTTTGAATAATTGGCATGCTATATTGCTATCTACGCCTTCCATAATTACATATTAGTATAATTTTATTTAAGTTGATAATTACTAAAATTTTATGACATCTTACCTAGACCTGGGCAATGGGCGAGTCGGATTTGGCATGGATCGGGCTTAACCGGGCTTTGATTAAGTCTTACGTTAGAATTAATTTAAAATAGTTAAACAAATTAGTGAATAATGATATCTAACGGATGTTAAATTAATATATTAGAATATTTAATGGTAAAAATTTAAACTATTATTTTTAATTTTATAAGGTAACACAAATCATCAATCAAATTATATAAGGGGGCGTTTGGTTCGATGTTATCTTGATGTTATGTTATGTTATCTAAAGAAAAATAATTGTTTGATTTAATGACATCTATAGATAATCTTATATAAGATTATAAAATTATTAGTCAAAATATGACATCTAAATATCATGACATCTAAAAATAAATAAAAAATAAAAAGAATAAAAATAAAAATATCATGCCATCTACATTACATAACATAATGTCAAGATAACATCAAATCAAACGCCCCTTAAGACTCATCTAATAATAACATCAATAAATCAATATATCTTAAAAATATAGACCATCATGTAAATTTATTATTAATTACACATTAGGCACAAAAATAAATTTTTTAAAAAAGTTCAATATTATTACAAAAATAACATGGGCGGGTCGAGCCGGGCTTGGCTTGGACTGGGCTTAATCGGGCTTTGATTAAGTCAAACCGAGCTCGGGCTTAGTCCAATTTATGGGCCAAAATAGTAAGCCAAACCCGTTTAAAATCATAAAAATAAAATAAAATAATATTAAATTAAAAAATAATAATAAACAAATAATTTTTTAATTATTCTACATAAATTCTAATATAAAAAATATTATTTTTTATTTCAAAAACTCAATAATTTTTAATAAAAATATTTACTTTATTTCACATCTTAAATCAAAATATTCGAACAGAGTATTTTGTTCTAAAATATGAAATAAAATGAATTTTTTAAGTTAGTATTTAGTTCAATGTTATCTTGATATTATGTTATGTTGTCTAGAGAAAAAAATAATTATTTAATTTAATAACATTTATAAATAAATTTTTATAAAATTACAAAATTATTAATTAAAAGATGATATGTAGATGCCATGACATAATGCTAAGATAATAATGAGTCAAACGCTCCTCAATGATATTTTTAAATAATTTTTAAAAAAATTACAAAATTATTATTGAAAAAGTGACATTTAGACGTTATGATATCAAAATAACATCGAATAACATTAAAATAATATCGATCCGAACGCGCCTGGAATTTAATGGAAAAGTGTAGCTGAATGCCCCTTCTTTTAATTGCCTTTGAAATAGGTTTTGGTACACTCAATTTGATCAAATATGGTTCAACATAAATTTTATTTGAGTTGAAATTCACCCAAATCAAGCAAAAGGCTTCAACTAAGCTAAAATATATACAGAACATCAAAGTTGGCATTTTCATAAATATAAAAAGAAATTTTGATTCAAATAAAATGTTATATTTTATACTTAAAAATATAAATTATAACGAAGTCGTCGGTGTGCATGATCCGTCCCTGTTTCATTTGTCCTCCAAAAATTCAGGAATTAGTTTCAAGTATATTCAGTTATTCAAAATGTTTTTCTATTTAAATTAATTGTCATTTTAGCTGGTATAAAATTTTAAATTAAATATTAACTATGTTTAATATCATATACATATTTTATTTAATGTTAAAAAATATTTTTGTTTTACATTTGCATTTACATGTTTAGTAAAATATTGTCTCATTATATTTATTATATATATATCCTAATATAATTAATATTTTTTTATAATATGTGTTAACACGTGGTCCTAGCGTTGCATCTCAACCGTACATGTGACACTTCGAGAGATACACTAATTCTCTATCATGACAATTAATCACTAATTATTACTTTATTTTTGTAAGTCGCAAACCTCGGCCTTGAGAATTGAGCTACAACAGTCCAATAACATCAGGGACAACCTATTCCAGCGCTCACCAGGCATCGACTACGATATTTCAAGCCATCTTCCAACACTATCGGTAATGATGTTTCTCATTCATTGTCCTTTTAGAAGAGTTGTGCTTTCGGTTCCAAAGATTAGATCTTGTAATAGCATTGGCAATGACATATAGCCCAAGCCGTAGCTGTCAAACCTCTTCAGACTGACAACCGTACAATTTGTACAGGCCTGACAACCATACCCTGTACATATTACCATACCTGGAGTGGGCTGTCATAGCTACAGTCAAATCACCGAAGGGGGGAAGCTATTCTCCTGACGAGACAGCTCTAGCTTGTCCCATACTCGCGGCTTGCAGACTGCCATTGCAAGTCAACTATCAATACCTTTGAACAGACTTCAGACCACAGGTTAGACCCGCCGGAGGGGGGCTGGATCTTTTTTCTTGAATCTTGAATCTCTTCAACGGTAAGTGCTCCGAACCTTTGGAGCCTTCTCCCCAGAACATAGCTGGAATTTCATTTTTTTGTGTATTTTATACAGTTCTGTACTGAGCCCAAGCGGCTCTCTTTCTTAAAATATAGTGAAAGATTTCATGTGTTTGCTTTTTTGGATGCTTTTCTCTCTCATTTAAGCCATAATTATCAGACTTAGCTTTCTGCATGCTGCAGTCTCGCGGTACTCCTCCTTCTCACAGCAATAATATGTAACTTAATAATTACGTGTACATTCTCGTGTAAAGCTTATTGACATTGAAGCCATGTCAAAGTATCATAACTAAAACAAATAAATCATTACAAATTTTTAAATAACATACGCTTAAATAATAAATGTTAGGGTTTTAATTTATAAATAAATAACTTTAGATCGATATATAGATATAATTTTCGATTACATAAATGCAAATAATTTTTTTTTCAAACATTTTTTTTTTAATCTTAAATACTTATTTACAGCCAACAATATTCATAGATGAATGAGAGCATAACACGCTTCTCCCATAGCTCTTAACTCATAAATAATATTTGCAAATATGCATGATAGATGAAAACTAATTAATAGGGTCCTGTTTTTTATTTAGTTCAAAATTAATTAAATTAATTTTAGCTTGATATATTTCATAAAATTTAATATTAAAAATTAATAATAATTTACAACATATATATATATAATTTAAAATAAAAATTCAGACTTTATACACATATTAAAATAATAATTTATATTATATTTTTCACACATTTTAATATAATAATTAATTTGATTTTATATTATTTATAATTTTTAATAAAAATATTTTTATTTAAATTAAATTTTAATCTATTTAAAATTAATTTTTGCATACAAATTTTAGAATTTTTTTTTGATGTCAGTAATGATTTGATGCGCGATGCTAATTTTATATTATTCATAATGATATAAAATGATTTTAATTTTAATATTAAAGTTATATAAATTTAAAGTTAATCTGGCCAAAGAAAAGTGAAGTTTTAACATATATTTCTAAAGTGATTAAAAGAATGATTATTGGTTTATTATATCGCAATAAAATTAGAATTTAGAAGAAATTAATATCTTAAAATATTATAAAATATTTGCCGCCCTCGACGAAATCCACATGAAATCGAATGAGCCAATCATAAAAGAGTCCACGGATTACAATCTACACCGTCCATGATAATTAAGTCAACGGCTCAGATCTACTCACGCTCTTTAGGCGCTAAAATTCCAATTCCCAATTCCTCTTCGCTGCGGCTTTAAAATCGGTTCTTCACCGCCTCCAAAACCCATCCGCCATCTTGCAGAAAACCTAATTCCATTCCTTACCAGCTTCCGTTCTCTCCCGACTGTTGATCGATGGCGCGGACGAAGCAGACGGCACGCAAGTCCACCGGCGGCAAGGCCCCTCGGAAGCAGCTGGCGACGAAGGCGGCCCGGAAATCTGCTCCGGCCACCGGCGGCGTGAAGAAGCCGCACCGCTTCCGTCCGGGAACGGTGGCGCTGAGGGAGATTCGGAAGTATCAGAAGAGCACAGAGCTACTCATCCGCAAGTTGCCCTTCCAGCGTCTTGTGCGGGAGATCGCGCAGGACTTCAAGACGGATCTCCGATTCCAGAGCTCCGCCGTCGCCGCGCTCCAGGAGGCCGCGGAGGCCTATCTCGTGGGTCTCTTTGAGGACACCAACCTCTGTGCCATTCACGCCAAGAGGGTAACCATCATGCCTAAGGACATTCAGCTTGCTCGCAGGATTCGTGGCGAGCGAGCCTGAGCTGCTGTTGATCTATTGGCTAGATAATGTTATATTCCCGGTTCCAAGAAATCCTACTTTTCTCTTTGTAGTTCTATGTTTCTGTGGTTTGTTCTGGTAGTATGAACTGAAAAGTCCCATTTCCATTACTGTTAGCATATGTCAATATTTTCATGCTACATGTTTGCTAGTTTAGTAATCTTTGTCCTTAAATCAAGTGAAATTTTGGTCGTGAACTTAAAATCTTGGTTAAAGCTGTAACGATATCTAGCCGTACGCCATATTTGCAAGAAATTAGAATCTGATAAATTTTATTAGGATTGGCGAAGCTTGACTGCTCTGCTTTGTTCTTTCTGCTCGCTGGTCGAAGATTTTCAAAGGTTTTGTTTCTCTTCGCCGCTGAAGGGCGTTTGCTTGGTTGGTTCATTTTTTTGAGTTCATCTCAGTAGAAGCTAAGAGCTTCCCAGAATATCAGATTGCTTCTCGACTTAGAGTGACTCGTTTATTTTCTTCGTTGATTTCTTTTATCATATTGAATTAAGTGTTTTTGTATTGATTTGTTTTTGCACTTCCTAATTTCCTGGCTAACCTTAATTTGGATTCCTGGGGATGATGGGTGAATTTTTAATCTTTTTTTTGAAAGAAGTAAATTGTTATTTTGAATTTTTTTTTTAAAATTTTCTCCTAAGAGGATCGGTTTCTATGAGTGATATCATTTGTTGATTAGTGATTTCGGAAAAAAGGAATTTACTATTTCTATTTGATTTTGTGAAATGCAGTAGTTTAGTAACCATTAATTTTGTTGTTTAAATGATTGCTTATTCTTTTGATTGTGTTGGGCGTTATTTTTTTTTTGATTCAAATTAGTTTTTTAAATGATGCTTTATTCATTTAATTATATTGGTTGTTGTTTATCATCCTATGGCTTGTCATTATATTTCTTCTCTTTTGGATGATGACGGCGTTGTTAATTTGACGATAAAAAAGTGAAAAGAATATTAAAAGTTATTTTTATTATTTTGAAGATAAAAAGATTAAATTGAAGGTAAAAGTTTTTCCAAATGAACCATAAAGAATTAATCGAATTTATTAATAAGAAGTTTGATTGACACATTAAGTTGGTGTTAGGGGGCTTAATTGAAATTAAATTTTATATTCAAAGACTTAAATAAAGGTTTTTTTTGTTGAAAATAAATAAAAGATGTTAAAAATTTGAGGTCTATGTGATATTATTGTTTAATCTTAATTCGGTTGATATTTAGTTTTTTAATAACTAGTAATTTAATGTCAAGAGTCTTTCGTTTTAGGTTCTTGTTTTTGTAATATTCTAAAAAAAACTTTACACTAATGAAAATAATAACCTTTAAACTAGTATTTAAATAAGATTTGTTTATTAATATTTCTGAAAGATTGGTACTATTTAAACATTAAATTAAAAAAAAACTTACACTTAAAGGATACAATATTTACTAATTTGTTTTAAGAATATTGTAAAAATATATGAGAAAGGGCTTTTTTATTAGGAAGTGATATCAAGGTATTCAAATAAGTGTTGTGATTTGAATCATATTGATTTTAAAGTTGATTTATAAAAAAAATATTTTTTTAGTTTGTATTTGAAAACATCTTAAATTTAAGATAATTATTTAAATTAAATATACGTTAAAAAGTTTTTTAGAAATATAATATTTAAATAATATTTTGTATACCTTAAAATTTTAAGATGTTTGATAGAATCTGAGTGGCTTCAAAATTTTTTTTTAACATTTAAGAATTAGGGGGGTGTTAGCAATTTAAAAAATTAATTTTGAAGATCTATTCAAAAAGGTATTTTTGAAGGGAGGACCATCCTCTCGTCTTCTTCCCTATCGCCGTCATCTCTGTACGCCGGTAGCTCTTATGAAAAAATATAGCGGCGGGGGATGCCCATGGACAGTTATCGTCATTGCGGCCATGTGCTCGGCGTCTCGCGCTGCATCCACCTGTCTCCACGTGCCTCCGAACCTTCCCCCATCCGAGCGTAGGGCTTATTTCCTTCACTCGTTTCCGGCCATCCTTCTATCTCTCTATGCACTCTTTGCCGTCTTCTCTAGCTGCTCCAATTCTCCCGAGACACGCACGACAGGGAGATCAAGGACGGAGATCGAGCTCCTCAGAAACCCTAGGTCATGTGAACCATGGATCGCGCGACGCACGCCCATCGGACCGATCTAATGACTATCACGAGGTTCGTGCTGAACGAGCAGTCCAAGCACCATGAATCCAAGGGCGATTTCACCACCGCCCTCAGCCACATCGTCCTCGGCCTCAAGTTCGTTTGCTCCGCGCGCCGTCAACAAGGTTTCATCTCTCTCGTGCTCTCTCTCTCTGCATTGATCTTCTTCTCCAATCGCTTATTCTTTGCAAGTCTCTTTGACAGGCTGGTCTGGCGAAACTCATAGGACTAGCTGGGATGACGAATCATCCGGTAAATTGCTCTGTTACAGTCTTTGATTTTCGCAACTTTTAATGCTTGCTGTCTGAACTGCAGAGCGAAGAACAGAGGAAACTTGACGCGCTTTCTAATGAAGTTTTTTGTGAAGGCTTTGATAAGCAGTGGGCAAACAACATGGATAGAAACTAGAGATCTCTTATCGTTTATTTTGATGGTAAGCTGTAGCTTGAACTCTCTGAAACTTTCTTCAATGCATTCTTGTTTCAGAAGAAGATAAAGAGGCAACATTTGTGAGTCCACCATTGAAATGGTAATTAAGTACGAATATTATTCTCTAATCATGAACACTTTTATGTTTTTAATTGTTTAAAGTATCTGATCTATGGCTAACGAAAATCCAAAATAATTCCCATATCTCAGTTACTGTGTGGTTTTGGATCCTTTGGAATGGTTCGTTCAAACATTGAATGCAGTGTCTCAGTTGGAACAGTAAGTCTTCCACAATTCTTTATGCAATAATTTCATAGTTTTCAGTTGTTATGTTGAGGAAAATCATTGGATAACAATGACTCATTACTGGATAAACTTAGAGAAAGGTGGTATTGCACCAATTGAGGATAAACTTAGAGAAAGTCGGCTTAGATGGTTTGGACATATAAATCGTAGGTCGATTGAAGCTCCAGTTAGAAAAATTGAGTTATTAGATCTTGCCCATGTACAAAAAGGAAGAGGACGACAAAAAAAAAAACGACAAAAAACTATAAGGAGTGATCTTAGTTACTTAGACTTAGATAAAAATTTTGCGCAATGGAAACAAAAGTTTCATGTAGCCGACTCCACTTAGTGGGATTAA
Organism: Apostasia shenzhenica; assembly: GCA_002786265.1. Taxonomy (NCBI): domain Eukaryota; kingdom Viridiplantae; phylum Streptophyta; class Magnoliopsida; order Asparagales; family Orchidaceae; genus Apostasia; species Apostasia shenzhenica. The sequence goes on from KZ451953.1 coordinate 246,602, forward strand.
GGCTTGATTGTTGTTGTTGTAGGTCCCTTTGCTAATATATCTCTTAACTTTCATGTTGCATGCTTTTTCACAATTTACGTGGAGGTTGGTGGGTGGGAAGAGAAAGAAGAGAGGAAGGGGTGGTGAAAGCAAGGAGGTAGATAGTAATGGCTGCATGAGAAGGGGAAAGGTTGAAATTTTAGAAAGTATAACATCGTAGAATAGTGTAACAAGTAACAACTTTTTATTTTTATTTTTTTTGGATGAGAATAGAACTATGATCTCTTCTTTTAAGGCTAGGGGAATTATAGTTTAGCCAACAAACAAGCTCTTGGTGCCTTTTGATGTGTAATTGGTGACACTTTGTTTATCAAATTGGTTGGTCATCTAAATTTTGAGTCTACATGTCAAGTAAATGAGCTCAACGACCCCCATACCTAAATGAATTAAAAACATGGACCTATATTGGAAATCCCCCATACCTAAAAGACTTGTAATTAATTTTTTTTAGAGGACGTTTGGTTCAATGTTATCTTGATGTTATGTTATATTGAGAAAATAATTATTTGGTTTAATGACATCTATAAATAATTTTATATAAGATTATAAAATTATTAGTCAAAAGATGACATCAAGATTACATAACATAACATTAAGATAACAATAAAGCAAACGCCCCCTTAATAAATTTGAGAATCTTTTTGGTGTAGATACTTAGTAACATGCCTATGATTCTTTTCGTATGATACTAATTGAAGATTTAAATACAGCTGATTTGATTTGATGATTTCACAATTGATGATTGCTAAAAGAAACTTGAAAGAGTTGGAGCTTATTTGATTACTTGCTGATTTTGTTTCTATTTTATTCCTTATTTTTCCTTAGTGTATTTGTCATATTACTATTAGCATTTATTTTAGAATTTTCTTACTATGAAACATGGGTTTACATCCTTAAGAACATGCAACTAATATATATTATATATTAATGAAGAAATAGACTTGTCATAAGGTAAGATGTATGAAGAAAAAGTTCAATTTGAGTTTTTAATTCTCACACTTCACTCTTCTCTCATATTTTCGCATTGGTTCCTCCGTCACGAATCGATTGAAAATAAATTGTACTTAAATGTTGCATTATTCTGTTTTTTAGTTTATATATATAAATACTTGACTCTTGATCTTTTATTTGATCTATCGCCTATGACTTATCAAACTGAGAATCCACCAAAAGATTTATAATTGACTCGAATACAAGGACTTCTATGGTAAAGTTTGATTACAATAAGCGTCACAAATATATTAACAAAAAATTTATTTTGAAATTAGTCTTTTTACCTACTTTTTTTAATGAAACCATATTATATTGGGAGGTTGAGAGTGAGGGCCAAATTAGTATCCAATTTGGACTGCTTTGGAAACTGCCTCCGCTTCCGGAACTTACTTTATTTCTTTTATCCTAATACATGAATTAAGCAGCGAATCAATTAGCTGAGTTGGTGGGTGACTTCTATATAAGTATTTTTTTTAATACTAAATATAACAACTCAACAATCTAAAATAAAATATTAATAATTTCATGAAAAATAAATAATTTTATATCTTATTTATATATTCTACCTATCATCTTTCTCATTAAAGTTACCAATTAATTAAAAATTAATTACTAATCAAAATACATATTAATTTTTTTTTAAGAAGATCACACTCCACCCTCATCTCAAGGTTAGTCTGAAGTGTACTAGGAAAATATAATTGAGAGTGAGCTCTGCAAACTCAATTTTTGCCAACTTTTAGATAAAATTAAACAATATTATTAGTATGCTGTTTAATAAAAATAAGATTAGAAATATGTTACATCTTTCACATTATATTATTTATCCTTTAGTAAGGAAAAATAATTTTCTATATATGCACGATCAGCATAGCACGCTATTGATATTATTATCTCAAATATGTCTTAAATTTTTTTATTTTTTTAATAAATAAATTATATTCTGGTATTTCTAAATGTAGATACCTTATGTATTTTCATACCTTTTTTATCTAGAAGTCTGTGTATAAGATATGTTTTGCCATTCTGTCTATTCTTAGAAAACCTGCTAGGAGCTCGCACATTTACATTTAGTTATATATATTTTTCATTCCTCTTCAGACATAACTCGACAACATCATCGCTCTTATCTGTTACTCATTGCAGGACAACTTCTCTATCTCTCATCGCTAGTTTTTAGGCTATATCAAAGCCATAGTACCATACCATATCATAGTCATAGCTATACTATCTATGTTATTTCTTTATATTGCCTATTTTTTATATCTAAAATCTCGATAATATAATGATTTACTTTTAATGTCCATTCAATATATATATCAATTCACTAATATCCTCAATTAAATTAATAATAACAACAAATTACAAATCAGTTTTATTTGACAGAATAAATAACTATATCTATTTTATAATAATATCACTAATTATTTATACAATATAGAAAACTTAATGAGCATAATCGTATAATAAGTAAGCATATAAAACTATTCTAGCATTCAATAAACAAATCATGATAAAAGGTGAGTTTCTCTTTTACTCTTAATTATCGTCTTATTTGAGAAGTTCTGAGTTGCATTCATCAAATTAATTTTTATTAAACTCTAAAATTTATTTTCAGTTGCCTTTCTCTTTAGTCATCTACATCTTGTGCTTTAGTACTCGCGTTAACTCTCAAATTTCTTCACCGAAGCATAAACTATCATTTAATTTTGAATTACATCTCTTATAATCTCATCAGATGAAAGTAATTTTTTATAAATCAAATATTGAAGCCTCTTTCTTAAGGACAGAAATCAGATGTTAATAAAGGAAGGAGCTGTATTGAAGAAAAAGTCATTCAATTTTTTAAAAATATATTTAATTTACTTTTAAATTTTATAGTCTTTGGTTCCCATACTAACGATTTTGAATTTATAGAAATTCGTACTTAATGCTGTTATCGAGCACGTAGTATTTAATAATAATATGACTTGATCTTTAATGAAATTCGCTATGACTTTTCAAACTGGAATCCACCAAAAGTGATTAATTGACTCGCAGAACTAAGGAGTCTTGTAGAGTAAGTTTGATAACATAATCTCATATAATAAAAAAATTATTTTTGAAATAGTTTTTTACCTATTTTTTATAATGAACCAAAATAATTTTGTGAGGTTGAGAGTTGAGGCCAATAGGTTTTCCTCAATTTGGACTGGCTTTTGAACCTGCCCTCGTCCCCGACTTACTTAATATCATGAATTAAGCAGCTGAATCAATTAGCTAGTTTGGTGCGTGATATCTAAAGTATTTTTATTAATACTAATTAAACAACTCAACTATTCTAAATAAAATGATTTAATAATCATGAAAAATAATATAATTTTATTCATGATATATATTCTTACATCCTTTCATAAAGTACAATTAAGTTAAAAAAATTACTAATCAAATTTAATTTTTAATGAAGATCACTTCTCACCCTCATTCTCAAGGGTAGTCTGAAGTGTACTAGTGAAAATATAAATTTAGAGAAGTTGAGCCCTTGCATAAACTTCAATTTTTGCCTACTTTTAGATAAAAATTAAACAAATATCTTATAGTACTGCAGTTTATATTATATTTAAGTAATAATTATTGACATCTTCACATTTTATATTATTTTATCATAGGTATAATATATATATAATATTTTTATAGTTCATCATTCAGCACTAGCACGCAGATTATCATATCTAATATTATCATATTTTTATTTTTTAAATAAATTTATTTATTCTGTAATTCTATAAGTAAAGAACTATATTTTCATACCTTTTTCTTAGTTCTCAGAAGTTTTGGAATAAGAGTCTTACTGCCCACTTTCTGTCATCTTTAGAAAATCCTGCTAGGAAGATCTCGCCTCTCATTACATTAGTAATTTCATCTCTTAGGTAATACTAATTCTCACTCGTACCAATTCACTTTCATTCGCTCTCATCTTGACTAATCTCATTGCAGACAACTTCTTCACTTCCTCAATCAGTTTTAGGTATCATTACAAGCCAGAGTCCTTTTTCATTACTCTCATATGTCTCATATAAATTAGAATATGCAGTTTTATTTCTATAGCTTATTTATATTAAAATCGATAATAAAATTACTTAGTCTTGATCTCATTCAATATATTTAATTCACTCATTAATTCTCACTCATCACTCTCACACACACACACACTCTAATAATAACAATACACCAATCTAGTTTATATTACAGAATAGTGAGATTATATCAATTTTTTATAAATAATTTAAATCAACTATTTATTATACTTACATAGAATAACTATGATGCATATCGAAATTATAGTAAGCAATAAAATCTATTTCTAGCATTCATAATTATATAAATCATATAAAGGTGGTTCTCTATCTACCTTAATTTCGTCTTTGAATAATTTTGAGTGATTCAAAATTTAAAATTTTTATAAACTCCTAAATTTAATTTTCTAGTTGCGCTTTCTCTTTTTTCTTTGTCACTTACACTCTGTCCTTTATACTCTGTCGTAATTAATCAAATCTTCACCGAAGCATAAATATCATTAATTTTGAATTACATCTTATAATCATATATATTGTTATTATTATTTTTAATAATCAAATATTGATAGCTTTCTCTTAAGGAAGAAATAAGATTGATAAGTGAAGATGTATGATAGATAAAAGTTCAATTTATTTTAAAAAATTTAATTTTATTTTTAAATTTTTGCTTTGTTGTTCTCTCTACTAACGATTTGAAAATAAGTTGTACTAATGTGCTATCTCGTTTTGAGTGTATTATTATAATAATCTATGACTGATTTTCTTTATGAAATCGCTGTATGACTCTTCTCTATATATACTTGGGAATCCACAAAAGATTAATTAGACTTCGAGAAACAAGGAGTCTTTGCGAGGTAAAGTTGATACAATAATCTCATAAATATAAAAAAATATTTTTGAAAATAGTTTTTTACTATATTTTTTAATGAACCAATTTTATATTTTGGGAGGTTGAGAGTTGAGGCCAATAGGTATCCAATTTGTGACTGGCTTTGTAACCATGCCCTTCGTCCCGAGCTTACAATACATGTATTAAGCAGCGACATCAATTTAGCCTGAGTTGTGGGGTGATTTCCTAAAGTATTTTTTTACATACTAAAATAAACATACTCAACATCTAAAAAAAATATTAATAATCATGAAAAATAATATAAATTTATTTATCATGATAATTCTACATCCACTTTCAATAACAGTAATAATTAATTTAAAAATATATATTACTTAATTGCAAATATTAATTTTTTTAAGGTAAGATCACTACTCATCCTCATCTCCAAGTGTTAGTCTGAAGTGTTACTAGAAATAATTAAAATAGAGAGTGAAGCCCTCTTGCTAAACTTCATTTTTGCTTCCAACTTTAGATAAAATTAAACAATATTATAGTATGCAGTTTAATAAAATATAAGTTAAAATATGTACATCTTCACCATTATATTATTTATCATTAGTGTATAATAAAAATATTTTATTGTTACATCAGCTAGCACGCAGGATATATTATCTAATATTTTCATAATTTTTTATTTTTTAATATAAATTTATTATCTGTATTCAAATGCTAGAATCTATTATTTTCATACCTTTTTATCTTAGAAGTTGGAAGAAGTTTTTTGCCATTCTGTCATTCTTAGAAAACCTGCCGTAGGAGCCGCCGTTTCATTACATTAGTAATTTCATTCTCTTAGGACATCACTCGCCAAACACTCCTCGCCTCTCTTATCTGGACTTAACCTCTATTGCAGACATACTTCTTCACTTTTTTTTTTTTTTCTCATCAGTTTTAGTGTCTATTACAAGCCAAGTCATTTATCTCATTATCATATCATAGAATATCAGTTTATTTCTATAGCTATATATTTATTTTTATATTAAAATCGATAATATTCTCTTTTTTATTTTTTTTTTTTAATAACTTTTTATGTGTCCATTCATATATAATTATCCATCTAATTTTCACCTTGTATATCAATTAATTATATAATAACAACAATACAGATCAGTTTTAATTGACAGATTTATATAATATATCATATTATAAAATATCTAAACTTAATTATTTATTACAATAGAAAACATGAGTATATCGAAAATAAAGTAAAGCAATAAAATTCTCTATTTTCTAGCATTCATTAAATCAATATTCATATAATAGGTTTCTTTCTACTTAATTTTTCGTCTTTGAATAATTTGAGTTTGATTTTTCAAAAATAAATTATAACTCTAAATTAATTTCTAGTTTGCCTTTTCCTCTTTTTTCTTGCACTACATCTGTTTTTTTTTATTACTCTGCGTAATAATGCAAATCTTCACCCGAAGCATAATATCATTAATTTTCGAATTTACATATTCTCTTTAATTTCCATCAGATAAAAGTAATTTATTTTTTTTATAAATCAAATATGAAGCTTTTTCTTAAGGAAGAAATAGATTGATTATAAGGAAGATGTGGTATGATTAGTAATAAAGTCATTATTATTTTTTAAAAATTTAATTATTTTTATATATATATATTTTGCTTGGGTCCTCACTATCGATTTGAAAATAAGTGTACTTAATGTTGCTCTATCGTTTTGAGTTTTTATATATATATAAATATTTTTTTTTTGGACTGGATCTTTATGTAATCGTCTATTGTACTTTTACAAACTGGAATAACCACTCAAAATTTAATCAGTAGTACTCAGCAGCTTGATTTGTGCAGAGAGAGAGAGGATGGGCTTTGTGACGTGAAGGACGAGTAGAAGCCGGCCCTCATCATCTCTTCAACACCTTCGCATTCTCGTTGAGACCAATCCCAATTCTCTCTTTCAAAAAATTTTCTCCGTCGCCTTTCCCGCTTTCGAATGCAAAACCCTTAAACTCCTTATTCTCTTTTTTTGGGCTCTTTTCTACTAGCAAGTGATCGAACATTCGATTGAGGGTAAGCGTCTTTTGCTTCTTTTTCTCCATTTTTGTCACGCGTTCTTCCGGTTTCCTCTGTATGAATTTCTTTAAAAGCTCAAAGGATTGTGGCGAAGCTTTCGAATTGGAGATAGTAATCGAGAATGTTTCGAGGAGAAGAGGCTTCTGGAGCGGCACCGGTTAGTCATACAGCTGCTCTTCGCGTAGCAGATGCCACACATCCACGTCGCTCTATGTTCTCATCAAGAAGGCTCTCCCCTTCCACAGTCCCCAGTGCCCTGATCTGTTGTAAGTAATCTGGAGCTTATAGAGCTGAGGTTTGATAAAAAACTTTGAAGTTTTGCTAGAAGTTAATGCATCTTGATGCTTCTTTTGAGACTATGTGATTTGTTTCATTGCTCACCCTCTGTTCGATTTGTTGGGATGTTGAATGCTTATAATTGTTTACTATTGTGTTGAATCTTTTCTGTTTGGTGATGAAATTACGGCCAATGAGAGACCTATTAAATCAAAAGATTTTACTATAGTTTTTTTTAAATGCCTGTTGTTCCATGTTGAGCTTCTGTGGAGCGGCCCTTTGTGTTTGTTTTTATGTTGAAAATTTTAGTCCACTTTTTGTTGGATAAAGATTGAGAGGCTATGTTGGTATATAATATATATGTTCTTATGTTCTAAGGATGTTAAACCTCCATGTTTTCATACAACTTAACTATACAACATATTAATATTTATATATTTAGTTGCATGTTCTTTAAGTGATGTGTAATCCCAGTTTTCATACAACTAACTAACAACATTACAACAACCAAGCCTTCTCAACTAGGTGGGTCGGCTACATAGGGAATCCTTTTTTTTTATTGCGCTTTTTTCTATCAGTTACCAAATTCTTATCTAAGTTAAGTAATTAAGAATCACTCTATTTTTTTTTTTTTTTTTTTCTTTCTTATATATAGGGTTCTTGTTCATGTCTTTCTTGTCTCCCTCTTCAATAAACCCATGTTTCATAGTAAGAGAAAATTCTAAAATTAAATGCATAATTAGTAATATGACAAATTTACACTAAGGTAGAAATAAGGAATATAAATAGAAACATTATAAATCAGTCATGTAATTCAAATCGGCCTTCCAAACTTGCTAATGTTTCTTTTAGCAAACCATCAATTGTGAAATCATCAAATCAAATCACGCTGTTATTTAAATTTCATATTAGTTATCACGCCCAATACGAAAAAATCATGTGGGCTCATTTGTTACTAAGTTATTCCACACTCATTTAATATAAGATTCTTCAAATTACTATAGGAGGCGGTTTTTGATTTCGTTGTTTATCTTCGAAGTTGTTATCTAGTAATCAAATCGCTCAAATCTCTTCATGTTTTTTAGCAACCATCTATTGTGAAATCGTCAAATTCAAATAACTGTATGTTAAATCTTCAATTAGTATATCACGCCAATACGAAAAAGAATCAATTAAGCATGTTACTAAGTATCCACACCAAAAAGATTCTCAAATTTATTAAGGGGACGTTTGGTTCGTTTGTTTATCTTATCTGTTATCTTTAGTAATCAAATTGGCTCCAAATCTTTCAAGTTTCTTTTAGTAACCATCAATTGTGAAATCATCAAATCAAATCAGTTGTATTTAAAATCTTCAATTAGTATCACACCAATACGAAAAGAATCATAGGCATGTTACTAAGTATCCACACCAAAAAGATTCTCAAATTTATTAAGATTCTCAAAAAAGATTCACCAAAAAAGATTCTTCAAAATAGAGTTCTCAAATGTGTTCGTTGTTTTTATTCTAGATGTAATGTTATTTTATATCTTAAAATTTGAGAGATTAGTCCGACTTTTTGAGATAAAGATATGATACATGTAT